>JARACY010006059.1:0-19082 GCA_029255725.1 Scrobipalpa atriplicella
CATGAATTAATGAATGTGATTGATTATGAATAAGATAGTATGGCTATGGTATGGAATGATGAATGAAACCTAAAAATAATTATTTATAATAATTTAGGCCAATCATTCCAGGCTGAGCTTCGTGTCTCTTAGGACCAAATAGATTCTTCTTCTTGTCGTGTTTGTTTCGAGTCAATCGACCCCATGAACCCTGGTGTAAGAGTTTTTAAACCGCCCAATAGCACAGGTAATAATAGGCCTCTAACATGGTTTGTGTAACGACCACTATCAAAATACAGCGACTGGGACTTACCCTCCAAAGCCACGGAGTTTTTTTTTTTTCAGACAATCAGATGATTCTGATTCAGCCTGCGTTGTCCTAACCAAACTAGGGAAATTCTCATAAACTGATACATAAAAAAAACTTTTTAACGGATTCGAGCCCAAGTTCTCCTGATTGGTAGCCCATATGGCTCAGACCACTAGACCATGGAGCCACTTAATATACTAATATTAGTCTCTTATCAGATTTAGCCTCCGATTTAAGTATAAAAAATAAAAAACAGTTACTTTGTAATTTAACATAATTTAAGCAACTTTTACGTGCCACTTTTACTTAGAAAGGTTTATTGTTGGCCATCAACCATACCAACCATACCACACGGCAAATATCACATTAAGTTTAAATACTTTCACTTTGCCCAGTTCAATCTTACTTAAAAATACCAAACAAGCGCCACAGATGAATCAGCAAAAACCCCCTCTGTAGCTATACCAGGTGTAAGGGACAGTACCAGAAACTGACGGGGGTTGCTCACTCAACGAAATGATCAACTTTCATCAGGAAATTCTTTCAGGACATGTAATCTCATACATTATTTTTTTGTTTTTCCATACAAATTGTCCTGATCGAGGTGGTCATTTTGTATGGGAAAGTAAAAAAAAAAAAAACCTGAAAAAAATCCCAGTCAAAGTTGTTCCGTTTTGTTGACTGAGTAACCCCCTATCAGTTTCTGATACGCTGTCCCTCTCACACTATAAAATTTAGTAAGTTAAAAAATAAATAAGAATAATAAATAAGAAAATACATAAATTACATTCAATAAATTATAGAGTTTGAATATCAAACTCTACGTCACGTAGCGCTACGAGTGTGGCTACGAGCGACGAGGCTAAGGCTCGTATTTATAAAGCGATCCCAAGATTGAGAGCAATATTGAGTGCGAATTTGACAGGTAAATTTTGTACTGGAATGACATTTCTGATACGAACTCGAACTCGCTGTCACTCTTGAGAGCTGATTATAAATACGGGCCTACGAGTCATAAATAAAGTATTATTTTCTTACCAAGTTCTCACCACGCTTGGCAAGGCGGGTTGGTGAGCGCAGTAGAAGTTTTCCATTCACAGGGAACGCTGCTGCCCATTCCCTGGATTTATCTCTTAGTCGCCTTTTACGACACCCGCAGGAAGTGATGGGGTGATGCTGTTCCAACCCGGCACCACACGGACAATTCACATACAAAAACAATATTATTAGTCTAATAGTCCCATGCGACCGGAATGTCTCATATTGCGAAGAAAGTTGGCGTAATAACGAAGTTTCTGGCATAACACTGGAAAACAGACCTTATTGGAGTAGATTCCACATGTCGATCTTACTTGACTCAGTCTATAGACTATGGTTATATTTTTATAGTTTTAAGTCTTTATAATGACATGACGAAATGTAAAATATTTATCAGATCTTACTTGTGTGTAGAAGAGATCTAATTATTTTGAGCCTAGTCAGTCTATTTGGTCTGCTTTCTGTAGTCGTTGCTGTATATAACTTGTCGATCAGTGAGAAAACGATTGTAAAATTATTTTGGTGTAAAATACTTTTACAGTACCTATCTTATCCATCCCCATTTTTTTAAAATGTGTTACATAAATAATACTGTAGATATGAATTCTAGCAGTAATAAACTTGTTTAATGTTTTCTGCACGTGCGATTTTTAGCTATAAAGAATATTTGATATGTACGAAAAAATACAGTTTATTGTTACCTCGATATTTCACAGCAGTTGCATGCTTCATGGTCACGAGTAGACAATAAATAGGTATATTCGCAGTAATAATTCCGTTTGAAATAACAATCTCTAGTCTCTAGTGAACAACCGCGAAAATCTTAAAAATTATATTGCTTTAATACAGTTTGATGAGGTTACGTGGTCTACTACAGTGTAAGTCTGTGACGAGTCAGTTCTCAAATAAGCTGGAATGTGAAGACTAACATCTGCCAAAAATGTGTATTTCTTTATCACTTTCTTGTGTGATTTTTATGTCGCCAGTAACTTTTATCGATCGGTACAATAGTACAGATCTTATAAAACTTTAAGCAGAGTTTCTAAAATTGTTTTTGGGATTCATAGAAAAACATAGAATGTGCCAGCTGCTTCTCATCCTGGGCATGCTGTAAGTCGGCAAAGGGATTCGAGGGTTACAGTATTTGTTTTTTAGGTTAGGGGCTGACAATCTGTCGTTATAGCGATATACATTTCAATCTTCAGTCTAAAATCGTGGATATAATTTTGTCAGTCAGCCTTTTACTGGGCATTTTGCGCTCTGCCCACCCCGTGACTTTTTGTATGTAAATTGATTTTTATGAATCTGCTATGTCTGTTTCATGTGTAGATGAGAACACAAATTACTGAGGAGCGTGGTGAGAACTTGGTAAGAAAATAATACTTTATTTATGACTCGTAGGCCCGTATTTATAATCAGCTCTCAAGAGTGACAGCGAGTTCGAGTTCGTATCAGAAATGTCATTCCAGTACAAAATTACCTGTCAAATTCGCACTCAATATTGCTCTCAATCTTGGGATCGCTTTATAAATACGAGCCTTAGCCTCGTCGCTCGTAGCCACACTCGTAGCGCTACGTGACGTAGAGTTTGATATTCAAACTCTATAATTTATTGAATGTAATTTATGTATTTTCTTATTTATTATTCTTATTTATTTTTTAACTTACTAAATTTTATAGTGTGAGAGGGACAGCGTATCAGAAACTGATAGGGGGTTACTCAGTCAACAAAACGGAACAACTTTGACTGGGATTTTTTTCAGGTTTTTTTTTTTTTTACTTTCCCATACAAAATGACCACCTCGATCAGACAATTTGTATGGAAAAACAAAAAAATAATGTATGAGATTACATGTCCTGAAAGAATTTCCTGATGAAAGTTGATCATTTCGTTGAGTGAGCAACCCCCGTCAGTTTCTGGTACTGTCCCTTACACCTGGTATAGCTACAGAGGGGGTTTTTGCTGATTCATCTGTGGCGCTTGTTTGGTATTTTTAAGTAAGATTGAACTGGGCAAAGTGAAAGTATTTAAACTTAATGTGATATTTGCGTGTGGTATGGTTGGTATGGTTGATGGCCAACAATAAACCTTTCTAAGTAAAAGTGGCACGTAAAAGTTGCTTAAATTATGTTAAATTACAAAGTAACTGTTTTTTATTTTTTATACTTAAATCGGAGGCTAAATCTGATAAGAGACTAATATTAGTATATTAAGTGGCTCCATGGTCTAGTGGTCTGAGCCATATGGGCTACCAATCAGGAGAACTTGGGCTCGAATCCGTTAAAAAGTTTTTTTTATGTATCAGTTTATGAGATTTTCCCTAGTTTGGTTAGGACAACGCAGGCTGAATCAGAATCATCTGATTGTCTGAAAAAAAAAAAACTCCGTGGCTTTGGAGGGTAAGTCCCAGTCGCTGTATTTTGATAGTGGTCGTTACACAAACCATGTTAGAGGCCTATTATTACCTGTGCTATTGGGCGGTTTAAAAACTCTTACACCAGGGTTCATGGGGTCGATTGACTCGAAACAAACACGACAAGAAGAAGAATCTATTTGGTCCTAAGAGACACGAAAGCTCAGCCTGGAATGATTGGCCTAAATTATTATAAATAATTATTTTTAGGTTTCATTCATCATTCCATACCATAGCCATACTATCTTATTCATAATCAATCACATTCATTAATTCATGATTCGTTCATTCACTCAATCAACTGACTTTCAAAGAGCACAGCATTTTGGGATGGGATGGGATCTACCTCCAACACAGGCTTGCCTGTGAAATAAGTCCGGCTGAACGATCCCAACAAAGCGGTGGTGGTAGGCTCCGCAAGGGGCTGCCTGGGTCGCTACCACATCTCACCGGAGTCCGGCGCCAAACAGCTTGCTGTGTTCCGTCGTTGCGTGAGACTGCCAGTTCCGTAACAGGCAACTTCTGGGTTTGCTCGCTCCATCGTCGACTCTGTCACGGTAATCCCTGATCTTTGTGTCTAAAGTCAAGAGCACACCCATTTCAAGTAAAAAAAAACATAGAATTCAAGAGCAAATAATATCTATAACGTTTTTTTACGGGTACATACGGATAGGATGTTTATTTTTCCTATTTCCTTTTAAATTATTAATTCGGACCTTTCTTATTAAATGGTTTTGGTGACATTATTATCGACACGTAAACAAATAATTTTATGTAATCACTAATTTTATGTTATTTTATTTTATTTTATTTAAATTGAAGCAATCAAAAAGTAACGTTACAACAGACCGTTTATTTAAATTACTTTCAGTCCAAATAGCCAACAGGCTTTTATAATAAAATAACGATTTTCCGATTAAAATAAACGTCATTTTGTACCCTCGGGGTTCACTCATTACTACTCTGCTCTGTGGTCTGTTTCAGTTGCCACTGACTGATTATCAGGAGGAGACTGGATTACAAAGGTTTTTTTTGTCTTACCTGTTTCCTTAGCATAAGAGCTTACCGAGACACAATAACCGAACACGTAGGTTGTCAATGAAGTTAGCTTACGTAGAAGTATGAAGGGCATATCCACATACTAAGGCCCGTATTTATAATCAGCTCTCAAGAGTGACAGCGAGTTTGAGTTCATATCAGAAATGTCATTCTAGTACAAAATTACCTGTCAAATCCGCACTCAATATTGCTCTCAATCTTGAGATCGCTTTATCAATACGAGCCTAAGTAAGCACGGAAAATTTATCGGGGACTCATTAATGGTACAACTGGGACAAATCGATACAATCCATTAATGGTACAATTGAGACATTTTGTTGTAAATTGTACCATCAATGGTAAAGTCAAATGGTCCGGCGGGCTCGACTCCGGTGGGTAGTTTTTGTCAACAATTTTTTGTTGTCAACTAACTATAAATATGGTTAAATAATTATATTTCCCATAAGAGATGTCACTTACATGAAAATCCTTAAGTTATGCATAACGTAAATAATAGGCGCACTTTATACACATTTAGGCAATAAGTAGTTAACGTAAACTATCGTAACAAATGTTTACATAACTAGTTTGTTTTTATATCACAAGAATAAACAAAAACTAATCAAACTATTTAATAGTAGATTTTATTACGTGGGAGTAAAATAATATTTTTAAGGCGAGGGCGCTTTTTTGAATCCAGAGCGAAGTGAGGGATTCTAGAGTAGAATCCCGAGCGTAGCGAGGGATTCTAAAGTAGAATCCTGAACGTAGCGAGGGATTCAAAGTACGTCGCCCGAGCCAAAAATATTTTTGCTCCCGAGTGATACACTCTACTTTTCATCCCAATCTATGAGAAAAAAAGGCGCCTAACTAACACTTGCAGCTGTAAATATTATAGAATAAGAATGTTATAGGTACTTTCACTGCTAGAAGAATTATTTAATAATTCGTAAAAAGAGTCGAAAACACGGGCTCCCTATAAAACCTTGCTGCCTACGTGCCGTAGTTCGTGCTTTTCAATTTGTTTCTTTTTTTATTAATCAGCCGTCGCGCAGTCTAACCAGCCAGTGTTTATTCATACCATAATTTTTATTCGACATCTAACTATTTTGTTTTCGTTCCGCGTCATGCCAAATCAAGAAAAAAAATAAAGATGTTCCAGATTCAAAAAGTGCGATTAAAAGTTCTTTTAATCGCACTTATTTTCATAAAGAGGATTAAAATCTCATTTTTACCCGGCTGGGGCAGTCTCTAGCAAAGAGTAGAGTAAAAGTACCTATGTCGTTTAGAAGCATCAACTTTAGGCGCACTTATATGCGATTAAAGTCGTAGTTTTTGAATAGATGGGATGAAAATTAAGTTTTCATGCAGCGTTGAGTACAAAGAAGTTTTTCGGCTGAGAGATACCAACATGACAATATTTTTTGGAAAATGAATTGATAACATTTTTTTTCATGCAAATCCTTTTCCTATTAAATAGTCAATGGTGTGGATTTCATTACAAAGGCTGGGACAATAAGAACTCGGTTTGTATCTGCCCCCGAGCGAGAGACTCGATGAACAAAAAGTAACAGCACTGCATCAGACCTGGGTTACTTTTTTAATTAACGTTGAGTTAAAAGTATTAGGTATATTTTTCAAAATTTTCCATTTTGGTGGTAAAACCATGGGAATTTATCTTTTATCCCGACGTTTCGACAATTTTTCAATTATCGTGGTCGTGGGTCGACTAAAGAATTGATCTGAAGGTAAGTTCCTATGATTTTATTACCAAAACTTATCGCGAGTGACCCGAATAACAAGTAAAATAAGTTTCCATGGGTAGTTTTCAAACATTAAGTATCATTTTAAACTTGCAAAAGTCTGACGGCCCTCACAGCATAGTTGGCAGTGTATCTCCCTGCCACGCAGAGTGTCCCGGGTTCGATTCCCGGCCAGGGCAGACATTTGAATGATGAATTTTTGTTTCTGTTTATGTCCATGGCACCCCGATACAGGGAATCCTAGTGGGGGCTTAGAGTGTGATCGTGTTTTTTTTTTACTGTTAGGGCAGCAACACACGTGCGTAACGTTCGGTGGTGGAACCTTTGGCGACCGAACCTTCGGTCATAAGTTTAATGGAATCTTTTCGGGTTGAAATGTAGTTTCTTTAAGAATCCGAATGAAGGGAAGATTGAATTATCACTTCGCTGATCGGTCTCTTACAAAGGAAGATGTCTTGGGCAACATCTTTATGCATACAGGTATAAAAGTCACGGTGGCAGACTTAATAATCTATTTATTTTGTGACATACCTTATTTTATAAATAATGATAAGTAAGAAAGGACCACATGGCATCCAAGCCTATTCACTACAGACTCCTAAATGAGAACTATCAGAGGTGATTGGTAAAGATATTGACATCGTACCTACACAAAAAATCAATAAAAAAATAACTAGAAATGTTTTATTTTTTCCTTTGTTCTCTTTTTTGCAAATTAAATGTAAGTCAGATGATCAAATATTTATACGGATGTCTGAATAAACAAAACATTCCTCAATAGATGGAGGCTTTAACATGTTGTCTG
Source organism: Scrobipalpa atriplicella (assembly GCA_029255725.1). Taxonomy (NCBI): domain Eukaryota; kingdom Metazoa; phylum Arthropoda; class Insecta; order Lepidoptera; family Gelechiidae; genus Scrobipalpa; species Scrobipalpa atriplicella. The sequence continues at coordinate 7,348 of JARACY010006059.1, forward strand.
CAAAGTGTATACTTATCGTGTCTACCGACATTGGGCGCTTTTCCACTAGACGGCACGTCAACGGCAACGGCGACGGCACGGTACCGTCGACGATATCGTAGGTGAGATAATGTATGAAAATCAATGAAATTATATGACACGCTTTTCCACTTGCCGGCACGGCACCGTCACGGCATGTCATCGATTCCCATAGATATTGTCACGTGATCGTCGCCGTGCTGCCGCCGTTGCCGTTGACGTGCCGTCTAGTGGAAAAGCGCCCATTGGGTAATAGTATATTAGGCAACGAGGGAATAAAGCAGTGTCTAACGTCACGGGCAGCATATTGAATCCTGAGCGGAATGAAGGATTCTAGGATTAATTCCCGAGCGCAGCGAGGGAATTAAATCTTTAATTCCTGAGCGAAGCGAGGGAATTATGACAAGAATCCTGAATGTAGCGAGGGATTCAAGTCTGCCCAAGGCGAAGACACATTTATTCCCGAGGAGCATACTATATTTTACACACCTACTGCACAGATTACTTAGACGGTGGCAGGCGTCTGTAAGATAATAAAGCTCAGAAATATACCTAATCATGTAATATTGATACATAAATAAATATTGAAAACATACCAGAAGCAACAGATCCGAAAGTCAATTCACACTCACTGAACTACACTTCACGTTCACAATCCACTACCTACGTATTTTTCCAAAAAACGAATTGATCGTATTTAACATATTCAACATAAATAACAAAATACGATAAAATACTAGTCACAATGTCTTCTGGAGTCAAAATATTAATTTCACTCGACAATTTACGAAATGGAAGTAATAATCAATGAGAGAAAAACTTTTGCAAAATCAAACTTCTTTCTTCTTTTTTTTTAGTTTCTTTTTTTTATACAAAGCAAAGAGCACATACAGATAACTAGTCATACAGCCTTTTTACACTCGCCGGGAGGCGCAGAAGGCGAGTGTGGCAACAGTTTTAATACACACACAGCCATATTTTTTTTTTCTGAAAATTATTTTCTTAGTAGTTCACATGACATTCCAAATTCAAATCACATAATAACCCTTGGGCTATTAAGGATTTCCATACAACTTTAAATCCCTTGGGATTATTTTCTTGCTTTAAACGCAAGTTCCTTGATACATTATGTTGATATAATAATGCAGAGGTGTGTAAATTATTATTTAATACCCTGCCGGACAGCATGGTCATGATAACCGTAATATTCTGTGACCTTATCAACCAACCGCAAGATCAAAGATTTTATTATTAAAAAGGTCTGTTTTACGATAAATAGTAAAATTTATTTGCTCTATTTTTAAAGAATTTGTTTTCGCGGCATGAAATAAGTTTTGGTATGCTCATTAAGATACTGTAGAATAATGTGTCATTATTGGTAAAATATTCAAAAACAATTTAACTAAAAATAAAACTGTTTGCAAATAGCTTTCTAACTTTGTACTTTTTAATAGTTTTCTGCTGTGTTTAAAATCGGTTCAAGCAGCTTTAAGAACATGATCAGGCAATAGGCATGTGAAGTAAAATAAAAAATATCAGTAAAAGCACTGCTCGGGCATTGAAAGTGTTAAATAAATAAAAAAACACAAAAAACTCTTAGCTTAAAACATCAAAGCTAAAATTTGTGTAGAAAAAGAAAAGGTTTTTATTACAAAAAGTTATGCAAAATATAATTCTTTGCGATTCGCCTATATTAAAATTATATCTGTTAAGAAATACCTTTCACGCCTCTATCTATATACATTCGGTGGAAGGTAGAGCGTCAACTAAATTATTAATTATATCACCTTAAAAAACAACTCGGTTTCGATGTGACAGAGGGTCAAATAAAAATCGAATTTAATTTTCTTTCATTTAATATTGATGTAAGTGTAACATGCCCCAAAATCACAGTCTTACAAAAAATATGAAGAGGAGTGAAAATATAAACAAATCGTGCAAATATTCATTTGACCTATTTGAATTCCAGAAACTGTCATATTTATAGATCAAGTCGAAACGTTTTCAAAATGGAGATATATTGCGTAAGTTGTCAAAGACATAAATATATTATATTAGTCCTCCAAACCGATTTACGGCTATGGCGGCCAATCTCCCAGAGATCAGCCAACTGCGCGGGACTGGAGTTTAATGCCCAAGTGTTTACGCAACACACAAGTGCACTGTCTATTCCTTAAATTTCTTATTCTAACAGACCAGCATGGAAGTACATTTAAGCATTTTCTAAAGAGTACTCGTATTTATGGCCAATCAAGCTACATACAGCACACACTTAGTTATCAATTATCCAATCACAATCGAGCATAAATAAAAAGTACCTTTGGTCTGCCAATGAAGATAATGGTTGTCTGAATAATTAAGCGCAACTTCCGACCCGGTCGATACTACTATAATATAGTTAGTTAGTAGAGAAATATGTGACGAAAATAACAAATACGTTTTATTTATAGTCTTCCCATTTTATAGTCTTCAGATTTTCGGTGATGGCGGCCAATCTACCAGAGATAGGCCAACTGCGCAGGACTAGTTTTTAGTGCCCAAGTGTTTGCGCTACACACAGGTGCACTCTCTATTCCTTCAATCTCTTATTCTGATGGGACAGATTGACTGACACGACCAGAGAGAAATCAGGCGCAGGACCGACTAATTTACATGCCCATCCGACAGCATGGATCATCTTACTTTTCGGACAATTAGGTAAGCAGCCTGCCTGTCCTAACCAAACTAGAAACAACAACACAAAGTCATTGTACTCCGCCGGGAATCGAACCCGGGACCTCCGGGTCGTGTACGTGTACTTTTTTTAAAAGATTTAGCTTCTTTTTCTTCTTTTCGAGTCAATGGGATAAAGTTAACTACTCGTTGGTTAGCCTCGAGTAGAATCAGCTAGCTACAAATATTATCTGCAGCATTATTATAAGTTATAATAATGTTACGTTCGAGGGTTCGATTAATCGGAGTAAAACGCCGATAATGGTCACACACACTTTATTTACACTAAATCACAAAACCAAATCACTAGGCACAAACAAAGTCCGTTTATCGCAGTTCGTAGTCGTCGTTATTCACTTCTTCAGTTCACTCCGAGATCGCTTCGATTCGTTATCCGAAACAAGACTGGTTTCTGGGCCGGACGGAGGTGCTTTTATATCCCGCAATTCAATACCGAATCTTCCAGATCGCCCTTTTGTTAGGTTGTTTACATCACGGTATTCGCGGTGGTCGCAGAACATTCGGGATTCCTATTGTTCTCCAGTTTGACAAACAACTTGTGTACTTCTCAACTATTGTTAGGCGCAGGTAAGCGGCATAAAAAAATTGTTTGCGCGTTTGGATCTTTCTTCCTGTGTCCGAGTAAGTTCGATTCACGAATGTTCTTGGTTTATCCGCGCGACTCCGCGACACTGCCCCCCTCTTAGAGATGTTCGTCCCGAACATCATTGCTGCCATTATAACGGGCCAGGCGATCAACGTGGACGATCTTCATTGCTCCTCGTGGGTGTCGCTGAATCCTGTACGTCACATCGTTTATGCGGGTCACAATCTTGTAGGGTCCATCCCATCGTCGCTGAAGCTTTGGAGACTTCCCTTTTCGCCGAACTGGGTTATGCAACCAGACTAAGGATCCCTCTGCAAAGCCGCAACTAGTGGCCTTCCGGTCGTATCGGGTCTTCATGCGCTCACTGGACGTCAGTCCGTTCTCTCTTATAATCGCATGGACGTTATGTATGCGTTCACGCAACCTCTCGATGTAGTCTGGCACACTAAGTTGGTTTTCCGGATCCTGCGGAGGTTCTCCGGTCAATAGGTCAGCTGGTATTCGCAACTCTCTGCCGAAGTTAGCGTAAGCCGGTGTCACTTTGGTGCTCTCGTGTTCAGCTGTTCTATAAGCCAGCAAGAATATTGGGATATATCTGTCCCAGTCCCTTTGATGGTCTTCTACCAGCTTCGCCAGGTGACGTTCCAGGGTCTGATTAAACCGCTCCACCATTCCGTCAGATTGTGGGTGATATGGGGTTGTTCTGGTCTTATGCATTCCTAGCAGCTTGCACATTTCTTGGAACAGCTTTGACTCGAAGTTGCGCCCTTGATCCGAGTGTATCTCCAGAGGAACACCAAATCTGCATATCACCTCGTTGACCAACTTTTCTGCCACTGTATGCGCCTCTTGGTTTGGAATGGCGAACACTTCAGGCCACTTCGTGAAGTAATCCATGACCACCATGAAGTACTTGTTCCCATCTTCTGTTACCGGGAAAGGTCCTGCCACGTCAACTGCTATTCTCTCCCAGGGGGCTCCCACGTTGTACAGTCTCAGCTTTCCTCGACTTCTGGTTTGAGGTCCCTTAACTGCTGCACAGACAGTGCATTTCCGGCACCAATCTTCAACATCCTCACGACAATGCAGCCAATAAAATCGTTCCCGAATTTTAATCAGGGTCCTTCGAACTCCGAGGTGACCTCCAGAGACACCGTCATGAAGCTCACGTAAAACGTCCTTTATAAGTTTCCGTGGCACAATCAACTGTAGATGATGCTCGTTTCCTGAAACTTTTTCCCATTTCCGGTACAAGATGTCATTTTGCAGGGTCAAGCTCTCCCACTGAGCCCAGTAGCTCTTTGTTCCGGAACCAAATGGGGCTACTTCATGCCAATTTGGTTTTCCCGTTCCTCGTTTCATCCACTCGATGATGGGTTTCAGATCGTCATCTTCATTTTGAGCTTTCCGCACCTCATCATTCTCCCATTTTTCATCGGTAGGTGTTGTTCGTAGAACTTGGACTCTTTCCTTCATTTCTTTTCGCGTGCAATGTTTGCAGTCCTCAGTACAAGGTCGTCGCGATAATCCATCAGCATTCGTGTGTGATTTCCCGCTGCGATGTTCTATCGTGAAGTTGTACTCTTGAAGCTGTTCTATCCAACGTGCAACTTGACCCTCCGGATCCTTGAACTGTAGCAGCCACTTCAGTGCAGCGTGATCTGTCCGCAGTTGAAACGGTCTTCCAATCAGATACTTTCTGAAGTGTCGGAGCGTCTTCACAACTGCCAAGAGTTCTCTTCTCGTCACACAGTAGTTGGTTTCTGGTCGAGACAAAGCCTTACTGTAATAAGCTATAACCACTTCCCGATCACCTTGCTTTTGTGAGAGTACACCGCCGATGGCTGTATTACTGGCATCAGTGTCCACGATGAATTGGCCATCTCTCTGTGGGTAGCCCAAGATTGGAGACTCACATAGCTTCTTCTTGAGCAGGTCAAATGCTTCCTCGCAGGAGTCGTCCCAGTGGAATTTCTTCTTGTCTTCTGTAAGTCTGTGCAACGGCTTGGCTATCTCTGCGAATCCTTTCACAAATCGGCGGTAGTAGGAACATAACCCGAGGAATGCCCGAACGTCCGTTTTGTCCTTTGGTGTTGGCCACTTCTTCACTGCCTCAACCTTCTCAGGATCCGTCTGCACTCCAGCTTGCGATACAACATGTCCCAGATAATTGACTTTATCCTTGAAGAAGTTGCACTTTTTCGGGTTTAGCTTCAGGCCGGCTGCTTTTATCTTCACCAAGATCTTGTCCAGTTGATTAAGATGGTCCCGAAAGTCCTTTCCAATGACGATGATGTCGTCGAGGTATACTAGGCAAGCTTCTCCGATGAGTCCAGCCAACACACACTCCATGAGTCGCTCAAAGGTCGCCGGAGCATTACAGAGTCCAAACGGCATGACGTTGAAGTGCCACAAACCTTGGCCGGTTGAAAATGCCGTCTTCTCTTTATCATCTGGATGCAGTTCCACTTGCCAATAGCCAGACTTCAAATCCAATGTGGAGTACCAAGATGACCCTGCCAGCGTGTCTAATGTGTCGTCTATCCGAGGCAACGGGTAGCTGTCTTTTTTTGTTACCTCGTTGAGCCGCCTGTAGTCAATGCAGAAACGTGAAGTTCCATCTTTCTTCTTCACCAAGACTACCGGTGAGCACCAGGGGCTTGATGACGGCTCTATGATCTTGTTCTTCCTCATGTCATTGATCATGTCCTGGACCTCTCTGTCTTTGGCTATTGGGACTCTTCTTGCTCTCTGTCTTATTGGTGGTTCGTTGCCAGTGTCTATTCTGTGTTTTACAACTGATGTTCTTCCGATATCTCCATCATCTTTTGAGAAAACGTCACTGTATCGAGACAATAAGGCTTGAGCTTGTTTCTTCTGAGTAAAGGTGAGATTTCCGCATTCTTGAAGTAGGTCGTTGATTCTTGACATTTCACCTGAACCACTTGTCTTCTGTGAAGATAGTCTTCGTAACGTCGATACTTCTTCACAACGTCCAATGATGTCGCCTTCCTTCAATTCCACGTCGCTGTCACTCAGATTGGCAACTTCAACTGCAGTGAAACCTTGGTCACAAACGAGACTTCTTGCGATGATGCAGTGCTCCAGGGTCCCACCATCCTCGACTAATACACTTTTTCCATTCTTGCCTTTGTTCGTGTACGGCAATTTCACAGGCACCAACGTTTTAGATCTTCCGGGCAAGGTGACTCTTCTTGCAGTTTTCACTTCTCCTCTAGGGCCACCGTCCATAAAAACTTCTTCTTGACCGCATAAGAAAACCCCTGTTTTGAAATCCACCTTGCAATCGTTCTTCCACATGAAGTCCAGTCCAAGTATGCAATCATCCATTATATCAGCCACCAAAACCCAGTGCGAGTATAGCACGGAGCCAATGCGCATTCTCACGAATGCCTTTCCAACGACGGGTATTTGCTGGCCGGTGGCTGACAGGAGTCGATACTGCCGTCGAGTTCTCGTATTCCAGTTGCCATTGCCCAATACATCAGGTCTCACAACTGTTCGGGAGGCACCGGTGTCCAATGTCAAAGTGCAGTTGTTGTCATTAATCTGACCTTGAACTTGTAGGCTGTTACCGTCGCAAGCTTGTGATATGACAACTTTCAGGGCTTTCTTCCACCGAGCCAGCACCCGCCCCTTAGTCCTGGCTGTTACTCGTTTCCCTGATTCTCTTGTGTAGGTTCTTCCACCTGCCTATGGTCGGTTGCAGGTCCGGATCCACTCTCCTGGCTGGTTCGCTGACGCCAATTCGATTGGGTTGCACGTCGTTGTCTGCAATTAATGCGGATATGTCCTCGCTCCCCGCAAGCGTAGCACATGGGTCCAAGCCTTCCTGCTGATCTCGCTTGTTCCACAACTTCCACCACCTCTCGCACTCTTCCTGTTCGAGGCTCCTGTCGTACAGCTTCCACTTCAAGTGCGTGCGCCAACGCCTCCTTCATTGCTTTGTGGTGAGCAAGACGAACAGTAGATCTCACCTCCTGATCTCTAATCCCATCGATGAAAGCTTGCACGATGCTGTTGTTGATCGTGGTTGCGTCTGCTGATGGATAGGCTTTCCTCACCAGCTTCTCGATTTCTAACGCCCATTGTTGCAGACTTTCATGGCTTCTTTGGACACGGTCCCGTAATTGGGCACGGAACACGTGTTCTAGGTGCCGCTCGCCATACCGGGCTTCCATTGCCTCCATCAAATTGCCGTAGTCATACTCCTGCGGCATGGCGTCTAAAACTGTGAGCGCTGGCCCCCTCAATGCTGTACTTAGCGCTGTCAGGCACTGATCATCCGTCCACCCACTTGCTTTAGCAGCCAATTCGAACTGCTTCCGGTAGGCGCTCCAGGAAGTTGAGCCGTCATAGGAGGGCACCTTAATCCTTGGGCCTTGATTTTGGGCGGTGGTATCCACGGTGCTGGATCTGGCCCCGTTGATCTTCATTCGAAGCACCTCCTTCTCCACTTTGGCGATATCCGTACGCAGGTCCGCGCAGTCAGAGTCCAGGGCATCTACCCTTTTCTCAATGCTCTTGAAGTCCGTCTTCATGATGCCCACTTCAGATGCAAGTTGATCTTGATGTGCCGCTATAGCTTCTATCTTCTCTCCGAATTTCGTGTTCTGCTGCAACACCTTTAGCAGCAGTTCTTGTTGTTCACGGGCCTGTTTTTCTTGCTTGCGCGCCTGCTCTTCTTGCCTGCGCGCCTGATCGAGGGCTTGGTCTTCTTGCCGTTTCAATGCTGCTAACAGCATTGCAAATTCCGGTGACGCTGCTGGCTCTTGTGCTGTAGCAGGTGGCGGCGTAGCTCCCAATGTCGCGGGCGAAGTCCCTGCTGGCGGTGTCGTAGTACACGGTGGCGTGGGAGTAGTCCCTGCTGGCGATGTCGTAGTACTCGGTGGCGCTGGCGGCTGACCTTCACCCTCCTGCTGTCGCGCTGCCTCAATCTGGGCTCTCGTCTGAACGCCTTCCTTCGGTATCAACGGCATGATTCTCCGATTCCGCTTCTGACACCAATGTTACGTTCGAGGGTTCGATTAATCGGAGTAAAACGCCGATAATGGTCACACACACTTTATTTACACTAAATCACAAAACCAAATCACTAGGCACAAACAAAGTCCGTTTATCGCAGTTCGTAGTCGTCGTTATTCACTTCTTCAGTTCACTCCGAGATCGCTTCGATTCGTTATCCGAAACAAGACTGGTTTCTGGGCCGGACGGAGTGCTTTTATATCCCGCAATTCAATACCGAATCTTCCAGATCGCCCTTTTGTTAGGTTGTTTACATCACGGTATTCGCGGTGGTCGCAGAACATTCGGGATTCCTATTGTTCTCCAGTTTGACAAACAACTTGTGTACTTCTCAACTATTGTTAGGCGCAGGTAAGCGGCATAAAAAAATTGTTTGCGCGTTTGGATCTTTCTTCCTGTGTCCGAGTAAGTTCGATTCACGAATGTTCTTGGTTTATCCGCGCGACTCCGCGACAATAATCTGATAAATTTATCAAATAGCAATTAGATAAAAAAAATATGTAATTGAAAAATTATTTGTTCAGCATAATTACTAATAAATAAATAATGATACAATATTACTTAGCATTACGAATATTTTTAAAATCTTTAATTTCTTGGATGAAATTTATACACCATAGACTTTTTAAAATTTAAGTGGATTTTCTAAGCCGCAGATACCAGTTAATATAGGTATAATATAATATTTTGGGGTGGGATGGGATCTACCTCCTAGTGGTCCACCCCGGGCAACGGCAACACAGGCTTGCCTGTGAATAAGTCCGGCTGAATGATCCCAACAAAGCGGTGGTAGGCTCCACAAGGGGCCACCTGGCTCGCGACCACCCTCTCACCGGCGTCCGGCGCCAAACAGCTTGCTGTGTTCCGTCGGTTCGTGTGACTACCAGTGCCTTAACAGGCGTCTTCTGGGTTAGCTCGCTCGATCGCTAACTCTGTCACGGTCATCGCTGACCTTTATGTCTAGAGTCAAGAGCAAGTAGTTGCGGCAACAACAATCAAAATAAAAAACTAAACACTTAAAAAACCTAAATAAGACTTAAAATCTACATAATTATAGTATATACTAAATATAAATGCATAAACATACACTGAAAATAAATATATTATAAATATTATATTATTATACAGACAGCTTCGGAATAATGTTGCTTATTCTCGCAGAGTTCATTTAGAAATATCTTTCGTTTCGTCTTCATTCCTGTCTTTCGTGAATCGATTTTATTAGGTACTTACACTTGTTTTTAATGTTGTGGTTAAAGAAGGTTTTTTTTTTTCATTGTTTAAAATAAGTATAATCTCGACTCAAGTGTGAGTCAGAAGTGATAGAAATGGAGCCGAAGATGGACCGAACTCAAAAGTGAAAGAATCATATTTATTTATTTTATTACTGCTCTTGACTCTAGACATAAAGGTCAGCGATGACCGTGACAGAGTTAGCGATCGAGCGAGCTAACCCAGAAGACGCCTGTTAAGGCACTGGTAGTCACACGAACCGACGGAACACAGCAAGCTGTTGGCGCCGGACGCCGGTGAGAGGGTGGTCGCGAGCCAGGTGCCCCTTGTGGAGCCTACCACCGCTTTGTTGGGATCATTCAGCCGGACTTATTCACAGGCAAGCCTGTGTTGCCGTTGCCCGGGGTGGACCACTAGGAGGTAGATCCCATCCCTCCCCAAAATATTATATTATACCTATATTAACTGGTATCTGCGGCTTAGAAAATCCACTTAAATTTTAAAAAGTCTATGGTGTATAAATTTCATCAAGAAATTAAAGATTTTAAAAATATTCGTAATGCTAAGTAATATTGTATCATTATTTATTTATTAGTAATTATGCTGAACAAATAATTTTTCATATTACATATTTTTTTTATCTAATTGCTATTTGATAAATTTATCAGATTATTGTCGCGGAGTCGCGCGGATAAACCAAGAACATTCGTGAATCGAACTTACTCGGACACAGGAAGAAAGATCCAAACGCGCAAACAATTTTTTTATGCCGCTTACCTGCGCCTAACAATAGTTGAGAAGTACACAAGTTGTTTGTCAAACTGGAGAACAATAGGAATCCCGAATGTTCTGCGACCACCGCGAATACCGTGATGTAAACAACCTAACAAAAGGGCGATCTGGAAGATTCGGTATTGAATTGCGGGATATAAAAGCACCTCCGTCCGGCCCAGAAACCAGTCTTGTTTCGGATAACGAATCGAAGCGATCTCGGAGTGAACTGAAGAAGTGAATAACGACGACTACGAACTGCGATAAACGGACTTTGTTTGTGCCTAGTGATTTGGTTTTGTGATTTAGTGTAAATAAAGTGTGTGTGACCATTATCGGCGTTTTACTCCGATAATCGAACCCTCGAACGTAACATTGGTGTCAGAAGCGGAATCGGAGAATCATGCCGTTGATTACCGAAGGACAGGCGTTCAGACGAGAGCCCAGATTGAGGCAGCGCGACAGCAGGAGGGTGAAGGTCAGCCGCCAGCGCCACCGAGTAACTACGACATCGCCAGCAGGGACTACTCCCACGCCACCGTGTACTACGACACCGCCAGCAGGGACTTCGCCCGCGACATTGGGAGCTACGGCCGCCACCTGCTACAGCACAAGAGCCAGCAGCGTCACCGGAATTTGCAATGCTGTTAGCAGCATTGAAACGGCAAGAAGACCAAGCCCTCGATCAGGCGCGCAGGCAAGAAGAGCAGGCGCGCAAGCAAGAAAAACAGGCCCGTGAACAACAAGAACTGCTGCTAAAGGTGTGCAGCAGAACACGAAATTCGGAGAGAAGATAGAAGCTATAGCGGCACATCAAGATCAACTTGCATCTGAAGTGGGCATCATGAAGACGGACTTCAAGAGCATTGAGAAAAGGGTAGATGCCCTGGACTCTGACTGCGCGGACCTGCGTACGGATATCGCCAAGTGGAGAAGGAGGTGCTTCGAATGAGATCAACGGGGCCAGATCCAGCACCGTGGATACCACCGCCCAAAATCAAGGCACAAGGATTAAGGTGCCCTCCTATGACGGCTCAACTTCCTGGAGCGCCTACCGGAAGCAGTTCGAATTGGCTGCTAAAGCAAGTGGGTGGACGGATGATCAGTGCCTGACAGCGCTAAGTACAGCATTGAGGGGGCCAGCGCTCACAGTTTTAGACGCCATGCCGCAGGAGTATGACTACGGCAATTTGATGGAGGCAATGGAAGCCCGGTATGGCGAGCGGCACCTAGAACACGTGTTCCGTGCCCAATTACGGGACCGTGTCCAAAGAAGCCATGAAAGTCTGCAACAATGGGCGTTAGAAATCGAGAAGCTGGTGGGAAAGCCTATCCATCAGCAGACGCA
>JARACY010006060.1:0-19081 GCA_029255725.1 Scrobipalpa atriplicella
TATAATTGCGGTAATAATCCCGGTCAAAATAACAATCTAATTTAAGATAGGTACTTTCGATCTGTATATTGCTATAGTGACTAGTTGTCAGCCCATCGCCTAGATTACAATACTGAAACCCTAACAATGAGAGATAAACCCTTGTCAGACGCGGCGGAACGACATTTAATTTTGTTTAGGTCGTTCACGCTCTGTCTACCCCATTAGGGAAAAAGGCGTGATTATATGTATGTATGTATGTACTTTCGATTGTTCTTTACACAGCGGGAAGTGATAACTAATTTGCTCCATTTGTAATTATAAACCAGTTGTAAATTGTATTATTATTAATTTTCAATGTCATTAGTAATTATTTCAATACGCACACGCACAAGTTTTATCAACCTACACGCGACGGGTTTAATGCATTATCTTTACCTAAAAAAATTGGCCAAGAGCGTGTCGGACACGCCCATATGTAGGGTTCCGTATCCTTATATGTTTACTTATAACAACATAATTATCTTCAAAATTTGATTTCAAGCTTATACAAAAGCTGTATAAGGATCATTTTACCTTTACAGGTTAAGTAGTTTTTGTTGAAACGATTTTTCTTAAATATTTCGTAAACTATAATCTACTACCTAGTTGACTACGGAACCCTAAAAATGTCAACTGGCAAGCTCTTCCATAACATACATTGAAGAATATAGGTCACAAAAGTAAATACCACGAGCACACTAATGGCCCTTTCAACTGATAAAATGTGTCATTTTCACAAGACACATTTTCCAGAATACGCCATGAAAGGAAATTTGCTGTGCCATTTCAGTTTACGTGGGCCGACACAGTAGTCAGTTGAACGAAGTCTAACACACAGAGGTACAGAAATTTTGTTTTAATATTGCTAGGTTCTTTTCGCAAATAGTTTAAAATTTTGCGCAGTCTAGTAAGGAAGTCAAACCGGCAGCAAATGCCTATCGTGTACGCGGCCATTAACCTTGGCCTGCATCTAGATTAAATAAGACGTATTCATATTCTTGCATACAAAAGGGTAGTTCCTAGCATAAATTATAGATAGTATGTAAATCCTTATTATCATAATAATAATATAGTGGGCGATACGATGAACTAGATTAGTGACAGTAGTAGTTTCTGGATCTGGAGGAAATTTCCAAAGTGCTGAATGTTTGGTAGTTGGGTAGTTTCACATTTTTCAGATGCGACAAGAACTTAGATCCAAATAAAACTTCTGTTTGACAAGTCTCGAAATGTCTTGCCGGATTTTAAAATCGACAATATTTTATTTTTTCTAGAAAGATGCGAGACTGTATGTATAGGGAAGTTTTTTTTTAATACTGTTGGCAAAGATCTACACATTGTAGACGTATATCAAAGGATTTATCTCTGAAAGAGTACACAGCTCTACCACCCAGTAAAAGATCACTTACCATCTTCATCAGACAGTTTGAAATCCACTCCAAAGTCCTGCGCTGACTGCTTATCTGACGTACTATCCAATGGATGTGTGACCCTGTATGGATGGCCTTCGAAGTCGGTCTCTTCAAACACGTCGAATGCTGAGAATCTGTGCGCTTCTGCATTCGTTTGTAAAGCGGGTAGGATGGGGATCTTGCCTAGATACTCTAGGACTTCATTGAGCCTGGAATAGAAGGGTTTTTGTTAGTGTTTCAAGGTTATAGAATCCATCACAATATGAAGAGTAGGGTGTCCCGTCCAGACGCTTTTTTTTTATTTTCGTAACATAATACCCCGCAAAAGTTGCGTAATTAAACGTAGAATATTGTAAAAACATATAAAAAAAAAAACAAGTAACATCTTTGGGGCTCTACCGAATTTCAAAGTTTAAAATAATTCTTATTAATTAATTAAAAATTAATTTTAATAATAATCATTTTGTACCTCAATAAAGCAGCAGCATACTTATTATATAAAAAAAAAACTTGGTCGCACAACAATATAATACGAATTAACTCCTATTCTCAAGTTTCGGCTTTTTACCCCATTATTATTGTGTTCTACGTTTGCAATAATATAATTTTATTATATTAAAGGTACACAGGTGCTGTGTTATAGTTATAGTTTAACAAGTCATTTACAAAACTAATTTTATTAAAAGATGTTACTTGTGATTTTTTCAAATATTTTTACAATAATCTACGTTTTTTTACCCAATTTTTAAGGGGGGTTGTGTTACGAAAATAAAAAAAAAAGTCTGGACGGGACACCCTAATGAAGAGGGCATGAGCTGATCTTTGCATAAACTATGGCATCAAATTAAGATTTTATTACTTGATTCGGCGTCACAAAAATGTTTAATAATTTTAATTTATTTGGTTTTTTTTTTTTTTTCACAATCATACTAGTTTTCGATTGTGATGTTAGTGTCCGATATTTCAATGCAGTTGTATGCGTCATGATCACGGAGCGACTCTATCTAATGTTGATAAACCCGAAACTTTTAAAAGGACTTAAATTCTTTTTTATTTAACTTGTGCTTTACTTATTCTCACTCAGCACACATGTTATCACGTAATATCTAAATAAACATATGTACACTTAAACATATTCCGAATGACCTATTTCTGCAACAGCGGTCCTTATAACGGCTTTAAACATCGAATATTATCGTGCAACTTATACGGTACATTTTAACACAATACATTTCTTTGTTTACTTTAAACGGAAACTATAACTTTTTATTGTTTCTCCTTTTATGACTTCGTTAATTTAGGTCACTGTATAAAGTTATTATGTTATTAATTACTAACTTCCCTTCACACAGCTTTGCCTGCGGCTATATGAGTATTTACTCGCAGTCAGTGCTAAAATTGCCTCTCCTGCGTCCTGTGCCTACGTCATAGTAATTTTGACAAGATTCATTTGAAATCCGTACATCCGTTACAGTGTGAAAGAGTAAAATAAACTATACAAACATATTATATGTCCATACAAAGTTTCACATTAGTAGGATTATTTATTATAGTCTCAAAGTATGGGAACCTTAATTATAAACCAATGTTTTGTGAGTTGTTATTGTCAACATGGTTACCTACGCAATTAAACTACGATTTACAGTAGATACCTATATCTGAATCATCATAACATAACCTTAATAGGAAATATGTATTTATTTGTCGACTCTACTGAAGCGCTTATATCACAGTATACATTCTAACTAAGTGGTTTTGTTCATTGATCTTTGATCTATTAATATAGTTAAGCAATCACGATAGCAGTTTGAATGTGTTAAATGAAAATTAGGGCAAGTGAGAATCTCCACACTCTGTAAGACATCTGTTCGTGTTCGAATTATTATCAAAATCGTGAAGCCAAGTTGAAGGTCACTATATAAAAACGTGTTGTCAATTTAAAAGTAGGCCTATTGTTGCCCCAACGAGACCTATAAATAAACAATATCACGCTTCTTACGCTGGCCAATAGTCTATATTTACTCACTGGAGTATCTTAAAGATAAATACCATTAGTTTATCGGTTCCATTAGCCCCGATTCCGTGATTCTAAGGACGAGAAGGGCGCAAAATGTAGGTGAACCAACAAGTGGGTTAACTCACTGCAAGACCTAGTTTCGCTAAAAACAGAAACCTCTCTGCGGCGAAAGTCTATATAGCCTTCAATTTCAATCTGATGCTGTTATACTTGTCTATAATATCATATTATAGACATCTATTGCCCACTACGTAAAGAAATTGAACCGTAAATATAGAAATCGATGGTAGTTATTTTTGTTCTAGACGTTGAGTCGCCCGTGAAAGAGAAATTGTAGACTTGTAGAGTCAATACAATAGGTATTCTAGAGCCAAGACTTGTGCGTTATAGCCTTATCAATAAACCAGTTTAGTGAATCAAAATATTCCTCAATGTCAGACTTACCTACTTACGAAACTAGATTATACTGCTCATTGAGGGAATGCGAATATCTTATCAAAATTATATTTTCGTTTTTATAGACTAGCCAGTTGTTACCTCAAATGAATAGTTTTCCCACTACTTTTCTTTGTATTCTTTATTATTATTTATATTACATAGTTTGTTGCATGTATAGCTGTACGTTCACTTAATTGGTTAGCAGCCTGGATCTAATCTTTACATATTGATACTTTATGTTTTTCTTTGGTTGTTAACTGTTGTGTTCGTCTTTTCAATAAAAAAATAAAAAATAAAAAAAAATAGAAACAAATATAACTATACAAATTATATCTGTTCTCTTCTGAGGGCATTTACCTTTAGCATTACTTACAATACAAATACTAACCGGTTTCCTTGCAGAATCTAACATCTGACTAGAAAAAAGTATCAGGGTATCGTGCTTATGTAACTATAACTCTACCAATTTGACATGGTTGTTTAAACACACCATCGCGGAATAAATCTGAGTCGTTTATTTTTAATCGAGTTGGATGTCAACTCGAGTTGACCTAGCAACAACGAAGGCCAGGGTCAAGCTATTAACGATGATAGTACTACTATAGAACTATACAAGTATAGCAAAGTACCATAGTGTCGCCAGTCCTAGTATGGGCTCGCATATTTTATTCATTGATATTAACTCGATACAGCAAATGTTGAGGTCATGCTAACCTTTTCCTATATTTAGTCTCATATTCTATACGAAATACTTATAGCAGAGACATCGATTTATGCTTTCACTCAAATGCAACTGATTGACTGACCACATTTAAGGCGATTATCAGTCGAGAAATTGTGTATTTATTTTCCATTAACTACCTATAAGTAGTTTCTCGACATTTAGATACTACTACGCACACAATACTACTATTGTTAAATAGATAACAGAAGTGCTGATAGTTGAAACTGACCGATTATTAATGTAATCGGGTTATGCAAAGTGACTATCTCATTAGGAAGTGATATTTGATCAAACGCCGACAGCGCTGGCCAATTCAGCTTATACTATATGGAAACAGGAAGACTGTTACAACATTGCGGAAGGACACCTGAATATTAACCAATCTAATCTACAACATGTATTGTTATAGTTGAGCATAGATAAGTTCGTATGTGTAGTTCAGTGTGTTTTTCAGTCTTTTAACTTTAAACTAAGATCTGACTCCCAAAGTGCCTTTCGTAGCTTAGGAAAACCTATAGGCGACATATAAATGTTAGTTAGTAACCTCACCTTTACGGCAGACCTTGAAAGCTCTATCTATAATGCTAAATAAAAAATATTAAGCAGCAAAATGCTTCCATCTTAGAAGTACGTCAGCCTCACATCAAGAATTGACGACTCATCATTGATACTTTGTTTGAAAGCCACGTGTTGAGACGCGCACATTTATATACGTGCTTACAAACGCGGTATTTTCCATGTACTAAGAAAAAGAGTAATAAAATACGAGAAAGGGCTAAGATAAGATTCAAATTGCGCGTAAAAATGTTCGTGGTACGCTTTTTTTAGACCAAGCTTCCTGTATGAATCTTTACACAGTCTTTCTCATATACTTGAGTAGGTATACTCTTATTACATTTAACTGCTCTTAACTTGAAACAGCGCTCATTACATTTGACAAAGAGATTTTTTAGGTTGATACTTTGTGCCGATGGGGACACAGCACGAACAACCAGTGCGAATGTGGAGCCTCCCACCAAACAATGGCACATCTATTGTCGTGCCCTTCCTTCATCTTGCACACAAGAAGACCGAAGACCTTTAAATCACCACTGACGTCGCAGTGCGTTTTGGCAGAATACTGGTCGAAATTAATATAAGCCTTTACGATCTAAACGGCAAGAAGAAGGTAGATACTTACGAGCTAAGTTTTTCATGGTACTCCTCCTTTTTTAGCCGGTGCTTTCTGAACGACTCCTTGAAGTTTCTCGACCTCTCGCAGAACTCATTGAAGATGTCCTCAAGGTTGGCCACGACGGCCGCCCAGCCCTGCACAAAACGTGTTATTATTTAAATGGGTCGAGGGCAATTACGTTAATTACACGTTTCCTTAAACTATAGTTGTGTAGATTGTAGACTATTGTAAAACTGTGACAACGCGGTGTTTGTCCGGGAAGAAATTTGCAAAACAAAGTTAGAATTTGATGTTTAGGTGTACCCGTTTTAATGTATTTGCCTAAGTACAGTCGAACACAAATAAATAAATGCGGGACGATTTTTATTAAGATTTATGTAAATGTGACTCAAAAACGGCTAAGTATATCAAGTCTCTAGGTCCCTAGGTCCCTACTATTGAAGGGTCGGAGATATGAGAGGTATAACAATACATACATTTTGTTCTTTTGTAATATACGGACGTAGTCGTGGGCAAATGTTAGTAAGCTAATTAATGCACCGAGTTGACACGAATCCCTCGAGTACGGGCAGTACAGGCTTATCTGATATAAACAATACATTCAAACTAAATTGGATTACAATTTTATGTTTGTATGTGAAACACATTTGTTTACAAACTGCCGACTAACTCAGTACCTATTGCATAGGGTTAGTAACAAAACCATCCATAAAAAATACTAGGTCATCTTTTATTTATTTCCCCTTCTCCGAAATTTATGCTTCTAAATCGTGTTGTTTTCATAGAAATCATCATATTAAAAGGGGGCCTTAAGTAAGATTAAAAATACGCAATTTGTGTTCTTCAAAGTAGAGTTTGCTAATTATTTGTAGAATGAGAGTTGAACAAACTTTACTCGTGCAGATATGTTATCAATACAATGACACCTGTGACAAAGCTATACACAATATTATAAGTAGTAAGAGCCACTGAGTAGGTAATAGCGTTTGTTATATTGTATAGTTAGTTGAGACTTCGTGCGTTCCACGAAATCAGTAACATTGTGTTGGCAGATAAAACTCTCAAACTTGAACCACATTTTTCAGCCAAACGAGGAAAACGCATTCAGTTAGAACACTTGGCAGTGTTCCACTCAAAAATATTTGGCTGTGGTTCTATTCCACAGTCCAACGTATAATCTATTGAATTGAACAAGGTCACCAGTAGAAAATACTAAGATATCGGCTTTATCGCTGCTATACTTCCTGTGCTTTCTGTTTTCATAAACAACGTAACATTTTATACATACATACACACATAAAATCACGCATTTATCTCTGATGGGGTAGGCAGAGTAAAAACGACCTTAACAAAGGTCGTTCCGCCACGTCTGACAAGTTTTGAGGGTTATTACAGATTATTTTGCATATTGCTATAGTGACGCGTTGTCAGCCCATCGCCTAATTTGCAATACACTGAAACCCTCGGATCCCTTAGCTGGTTTTTACAGCATTCCCGGGAGGAGATGCAGCTGGCACATTCTATGTTTTTCTATCACTCCCACCCAGTCCAGCATGGAAGTAACACGTAACATTTTATCGCACATAAATAATGGAAAAACAAAGTGGTAAACAAACTAGTAATTGGAAACTGAGCAGAACTATTAGAGTTAGAGAAAAACAATGTGTTCATGGATGTAGGGACTTACGTAGAGTTCAATAAATCATTAACTACAGCGTAATCGAAAGAGCTATGACAATAAAAATTATTAAGATAGTAGGTAGGCAAATATTCTCCACCTTGTGTATAGTTGGTTGAGCAACACATCCCTACTTGAGCCATCATAATCAAATATCCTCACCTGATGCTGCAAATATTGATCGTGGACCAGCTGTTTGCTGCTCCTGAGCACCTAAACTGCTGAGCAAGCGACGTGCAAGACGCCACCGTGTGCACAGTCTGCGACATAGAGCAACACATCTCCACCTGCGCCTTCATAAGCTAATATCCTCACCTGATGCTGCAAATGTTGATCGTGCACCAGTTGCTCGCAACTCCTGAGCACCTCGAGCGCGAGATCGCTGAACTGCTGAGCAAGCGACGCGCAAGACGCCACCGTGTGCACAGTCGGCGACATAGAGCAACACATCTCCACTTGAGCCTTCAGTTCCGCCACTGACTTCCCGTCGAAAGCACGGATGTCGCTTCTGAACTCGCCGCTACTTAACTCCACTATTGGACTGAGATCGCCGCACACTAAAAGTTGAAATTCGCATTGAGTCATCTTATTGGATACAAGAAACATGGATAGAGTTAGACCTATGTTGAGCACTGCTGAAATTGGCAGCTTTATTAAATGGCAATTTTTTCAGGCTCTGCACTATTGGCAATAAATAATGCATGACTGTTGGGTTTTCCTTGGTCCCGGATGTCGGCATTTACGATTATGATTATGACACACTAGTTTTCCGCCCGCGGTTTCACCGGCGTTAAATGAGTTTTCCCATAGAAAGAAATGTTTTTTCTGCGGTGAAACGTACCCTATATCCCATTCCAGGACCTAACACCTATTATGTATGCCAAGCCAAGTTTCATCCCGATCTGTCCCTGTGGCTAAAGCGTGATTGAGTAACAAACTTCCAAGCTTTCGCATTTATATTATTAGTAGGAGAGTAGGATGAATAACACAAGTAGCAGACACTACAATCTCATTCAGTAACATTTTACTCACTTTTGTAAACAATAAGTTGTTATCAAAGAGCAATCAAGGTTACATAATTTAATTTTGAACTATGATAAAAAAAAAACAATTATCAAATTTCATCAAAACAAAAACAACTGTGATAACAACAGTGAGTTTCACCTGTTTTGTTTTCGTAACTTCTTCACAGTAAATTAAAATTCCAAAGCATAGAGCATAGAGGAAAATTGCAATATAATTTAAGAAAATAATCTCTAGCTAGAACTATTGCATTCATTATTTATGATGTTAATCCTAGTTACAATAACACATAAAATATTGAAACCAATATTATAGCCATGGGGCTTTCTGCAGTAGGATTATTTAGGAACTGTTACACATGACTAACATGTGTAAATATTTTGTTTGTTGACCAAAATTTTAATAAATAACTTTATAACTAATTTTTATAACTAACTTTTTCCTATTGTTTTTTTCCTTTAGTGCAAAAGTTATTTATTTTTAGAAGCTCTTAGAATAATATCGAAATGTTATTTTGTTTATAATTTGGAAATAGGAATGAGTCAGTTTGAATAAGATTTTTCTTGTAACTTACTAGATTGCTTCAGATGGCTTTCCTTGACTGTAGGCTTGCTAAACATATATATAGGGTTGGTGTCAGTGCCCGCACTATATGAAGACACCATGTGATCTGACTGTAGAACCTCACCACCGCTTACGAGCAATACCAAAGAGGACGCTGGTATTTTACTCTTTCTTTCTATTGCCAGTTTGAGGGTGGCCACACTAAAACAATAAAAAAATTGAATTTATATGAACAATACAAATATGAACATGCAGGAAATTTTTAACTACATATTCTCATTTTTTTTTAAACATGTTTCATCTTTAGATTTGACAAAACCAAAAATATCTCAATGTAAAACATTTGTTCTACACTAAAAATGGTTATTCATCCAACTTGTGTCAATAATAAAATAAAAAAGTCTCTCACGCAGTTAAATAACCAACCATGAAAGTGATATAACCAATTTATAGATTGTTATAAAGAAAGTATTGGCAAGATGTAAAATATTTACCTTTGCAATGTCAGGTTCATGTCATACGTGGTCATCTGACCAGCGTCCACATGGAACACGTACAACATGGTGACGGCTGTGTTTTACCACTCACTTCCAAAAATAAAGGGTTCCTGTTATCCGTTACATTTGCACATGACGGCCATGGAAACTGCAAGAAAAATATCTACCTAAGACACCTTACTAGTTAAGCAAAGATATTGAAATATAAATAAGAAATGCTACAATCTATTATGTCTGCAATTTCTTATTGTTTTTGCTGATTAATATCATTTATTGAAAATAAAGTAATAAATAAACTAGTAAAATATTCTAATGAGTAGCTTTGGCCATAAAGAAACCTTGAAAATATTTAGCAGGACATTATAGTAATAAAGTAAATCTGCTTTTTAGCAACAATGTGTGAAAGCCTATCCCTCTTGGGGTGAATGTACTTTTGTAAGCTTCTATCTACATGACATGTATGTGTTCACCCACTCTTATATAGATTCCTATTTAATATCTAACTACACCTTCTGTCAAGCATGAAATTCACGCGTGATACATTTGTAATGATAACTGCGCGCAAATTCACCTTAAATAGTACACTTTATCTTCGTGACCTCAAAATAAGTGAATAATTCAATAAACTATATTCGTATAAGATGTAAATACGTAACATGCTTCAGCGAAATGTTTCCGATAGCAAAGCAAAATAGGTAAAATCGACGCGCCAAACAAACCTAAGCCTGGTGCAAAATAAATAAGTGGTCGAAAATAAACAACAACGTCACTATTAAAATGGTTTGAATAAAAAATTGTCTTGGGGTGATGGACAAAGGCAAACAACAAAAATATAAACATCAAATGTAAAAATCTTGCACTGAATATACCAAGCTCGCCCATCAAAATGGTACGTGTTGTTTTTTGCGCTTGAACAACAAAGATAGACCACCTTCGAACACAAACCTGGAAATCACGCAACTCAACAAACGGTCACATATGAAAATCGGCACAATAATAGTCACGAAGGGTAAGGATTCATTTTGTAACAAGATCCAGCTTTTAGAGAGTGATATAACACAAACGCACTGATTTTATTCAAGCTCTTGAGGTCATAACACCACCATTGCTCGATTCGATAAATCATCAACTAAACTCAGCTGACAGATGCAGTGTTGTCACACTCAAACCTATTAATACTACCATAAAAATCTTTATTGATTTTTAGGTGTATAGGCTAGAACTAGAACGGTCTGTCTGTTTGTTGCTCTTTTACGACTATAGTAAAATTACTAATTGTGATATGACAACAGTTTCCATCTGAAGAAGAAATTTCTTGACTCTTATCTTCACAATTCACAACCTACCTACACATCCGCATGAGGAAGATCAGTATAATGCGGATGCGGATCCGGATATTCGCAACATGCAGGTAGATTCACAACCATTAATGAAAAGCGTTTTAAGTTTCTATATCTTTTTATTTCTTTATCTTCCATGCTGGACTGGGAGTGATAGAAAAACATAGAATGTTTCAGCTGCATCTCCTCCCGGGCATGCTGTAAAAACCAGCTAAGGGATTTGAGGGTTTCAGTATTGTAATTTAGGCGATGGACAACCTGTCACTAACTATAGCAATGTACAAGTCTGTCTGGAATGGCCCTCAAAACTTGTCAGACGTGGCGCAACTTCCTTGGTTTGGGTCGTTTACGCTCTGCCTAACCCATTAGGGATAAAGGCGTGATTATATGTATGTATGTATGTTTCAAGTTTCGAATAGCTAGAATGGAAGGAGAAGTAACTTTACGTATTTGCACTCGCCTTCGTTGGCGACTGGCGAATGCACGGTTTTATACATTTGACACCAGTGCCGCCGTTGCCGAGCTGTCAGTCAAATAAAATATTAGAACAGCATTACTTCATCAGTTTGCTTTATTACCAAAATATTAAATAATATAACATGTAGCAACATTTAAAAAAAAATAGTTAGCAATGTTCATGTTGTTTTGTTTCCGTATTCAGTTCATGTATGATTTCGCGGGATATTTTGAATTTTATAAATAATTTTAACTATTTTAATTAGTAACAATTTAAATATGATTTATCCTTACTTATCCCATATCTGTGCAATAATTAAATACGCCTGTGTAAATAAAAGTCATTACTTTTAATGTAAATGCATTAATATTACTATAATATTATTAACAGGCGTTTTGTATGGCAGTGGCAGAAAGATTTTTATTTATTTCAGTGGTTAGTTTTCCATATTATACTTACTTTCATAATTTTTTATTTGAGCGGCAACGACTTTCTCTAATCAGTGGTTTATTTAGTTATAAAATGTTAAAAATACCACAGATGAGATAAATACTCTAATTCATTTTTAATCTTTAGTTCACTTCTATTTTACAGAAAAGTTTATGAACACACTCCATTGTGTAGTACGGTATAAATAAATTGAAAGTCCAGATTGAGTGCAGGTATAAGTACAATGACTTCGTAATATTCTAACTTTTTAGTTGATGTTCTACCAATAAATGAAACTAAAATGTAGTGCAATAACTTTTTATTACAAATATTAATACAAAATTGTCAATTGATTAAAAAAAATAATGCAGTTAAAATAACAATCAATACCTTCTACAAGAAATGATCTTCATGATTAATAATTTACCACTTAAGATAACAACACCTAAGTTTTAATGGCCTTGGCCATTGAAATTAACAAGACATAGAAATGCTTCTAACAAAAATAACTTAATTGAAGACAATATTGTGATGTATAAAAGAAATGTCAATCAATTAGGAATGTTGCTGGTTTTATAAACAATAAAAATTATCTTATTCTGAATAATAACAATCATGACGATTCATGAAGATTATTCAAGGTGAAATATCTGACCTCTGCGTTCAATCATTTAAAGAAAACTTTCTACGGTTCATAGGGTTAATATCAGATAATGCATCACGTGAGAATCACAGTCTGTTTACAGTAAATGGTAATTTTAATTATAATGTCATCATTGTACTAAGGCACTTTTTACATAATAATTAAAATATTTAAATACAACACCTCAACCTTACATATATAATGTTGAATCATTTGCACTGTGTGACTTTAAAATGACCTCTATAACTAAGTAAGTTTGTAAAAGGAATCAAAAGTTGGAATGTAAAAATAAACTTAGTTCAACTGTAAAACTTATGTCCAAAAGCAATAAATATGTCAAAATATACTTTAAATATGTCTAAATAAGGTACCTATCGTCAAAGCAATTTAAGGACCCATCACCATAAAAAATTGAGTATAAATAAAATGCAACTTATGCTACTGAGGGCTTTTGCCATTTGTAGGAACCAGAGTACTTAAAATTATTGTCTGTCAACATAGCATCTGCCTCCTTAGGACCACGAGAACCATAGACATATGGAACGGGTTTAATTTGTTGCTCTTCCAGTTGTTTCAGGACAGGGGTGAAAATACGCCAAGCTTCTTTCAGCTCATCATTACGAACAAAATGCATTTGACTTCCAGTAAATACATCAAGTATGAGTCTCTCATAGGCATCAGGTACATCGGTTTCTCTATAGCGCATGCTATAGGTGAGATCAAGTTCCGTTTCAACCAGGTCAAACTTCATTCCAGGAGACTTGCACATCAGCTTCAAATACAAAGCTTCACCTGGTTGGACTCTGATCACAAGCTCGTTGCGTTTAGGCCGTCCATCAAAGATATCTCCAGGCACATCTTTGTACTGGATTCTTACTTCTGCCTTCCGCTCATTTAGAGCTTTGCCACAACGAAGTATGAAAGGAACTCCTTGCCATCTAGCATTATTTATCCAGAGTGCAGCCAAGGCATAGGTTGGAGTGACAGACCCCTTTGGAACAGTTGGGTCCTCAAGATATCCCAACTTTTCTTCTCCTTGACCATTGGGATTACCCACATATTGACCTACCAGTAAGTCCTTAAGTTCAATTGGAGGAATGTGTCTCAGTACTTTAACTTTTTCATCCCTTATGTCATTTGGATTCAAAGTGACCGGCTTTTCCATAGCCACTAGAGACAGGATCTGCAAAAGGTGGTTTTGCATGACATCCCTGACAATACCAAAGTCGTCAAAATATCCACCCCTGCCTTCGGTTCCAAATGGCTCTTTGAAGGAAATAAGAACTGAAGCAATGTTCTCTCTATTCCAAGAGGGGCTGAATATTTGGTTTGCAAATCTGATTGTCATCAAATTTTGAACCATTTCCTTTCCCAGGTAGTGGTCAATTCTGTAAAGTTGTTCTTCCTTGAATAAACCAGCTAAATGGTTGCTTAGCTTATTTGAACTTTCGTCATCTCTTCCAAATGGTTTCTCCACAATCACCCGAGTGTACCCCTTGATGGACACACATGCATTTCTGATGTTTACAGTTACATCTTCGAACACAGTTGGTGGCACTGCCAAGTAGAATATTCTATTGGCGACAGGTCCTTTCTCATACTTACTGATGTGTTGGTTGAGCAATTCATAGTCTACTCTCTTGTCATATGATCCGGCCACATAGTCATTCAATTCCCAGAACTTTTCCAACTTGTCCTCGTCGCCGGGCCGTACTTTCATGTACTTCTTGCATTTTTCCCTCACTTCGGATATGGTCTGCTTCGTCCTCGCGTAACCTACAAATCGCGTATTCTCTGGCAATAAGTTGTCACGGTAGAGGTACCAAATTGTAGGATAAATTTTCTTTTTTGCTAAATCTCCTGAAGCACCCAACAAAACAAATGTGTGAGGATATTTGAAGTCACACTTATTTTCCATGATGATGAGTAAGCAAGTACACTGCTAGCGGCCGTAACACTTTACACCCAGACAATGCGTGCTTGCACTAAATAACTTGTCCGTGACGTTCAATCTACTTACAACTAATGAAAGGAAAGATAATAGATCGAATCGATTAAAACTGGAAATAATTTTAATGCTGAAAGTTTTGAGCGGCACGAATTTAGGTTTTGTTTGTTCTATTTGAGCAAAGGTCAGGTTTTTATGTACATATTATTTGATTGGCTCTTATGTATCTTACGTCAACAATCTTTCAGCATTTCAGCCAATCCGAGGCGATTGTATAAATTGCAAAACTACCTGCAAAAAAAACACACCTACTTGCAAATGACAGAAGTGACTTTTTGACATTGGATTTTGATGCGTTCATTTTACCAAAAAATAATTGATTACCAATTTTGTGTATTTCGAATAGTTACGCGTTTGATTTTTAATTAGATTTATTTTATTGTTTTTTAATGTTAGACAATATGTCTCTGCGAAGTTGTTAGAATCTTCAAATCTTGCTTCAAATAGATTTACTTGACAGAGTAAAAGATTCATAATTTTTTGAACGCAACCTCACCGTGACGTGACGCTTGTTTTATGTCATTTACTGTGTACGGAAATAGTTAAATTCGGTCTAATTTTTAAGTTTTAAGTAGTTTTACTTAGCTAAAATATCGTTAATCTATTGCAACTAAATCCCAAGTAAAGTGTGTTTCATAGAAGCCTAGTAAACCCATGTATATCAAGAGGGTGTAATCTCATCTATAGGTATATTTAGTTCATCGACCTTGTTACTGACAGGTTCATCGTTGAAACTCTGCTAATACATGAAAGTGGTACTGTAGCTAATAGACAAATTACTGCAGAGGATGGAGCCGTCGAGAGAACCAGGTATGTATATTTATCTTATTAGAATTCAGTACATCAGTGAGTTAGAATAGAAGCTCTACAACTTGCGCCAAAGCTCGTCGAGAGATGACATCTTATCCTCATGCTCGCTTAGAACTGTTTTTCATTGCATGAGGATGAAATTTCAAGAGTAAGAGCCTCTCAATTTGCCTATCCTAGAGCGCATTTGGTCACAATCGCAATTGGTAAATTGTTTGCTTGTCATCATTGTTATGTGGGCATTGTATTGAGTGTTGTGTGTGTTACACACAGTTCTCTGTGTGTGTCGTTCGTCGATCCTCTATTGTGATCAATAAAACATATTATGTATCTTCTCATTGCATTCATGAAGAAGGAAAATATTGACAAATTTCCATGTCTACTTTATGCCATATACTAATACTAAATATTCCAGCTGTTAGATCATGTTTCTTTCCATAACCTCTTTATTATTTCCCACTTATTCAATGGGGTTTTTGTAATGAATTGTTTTAGTAATACTATTTGATTGGAGTGTAGCCGCACTATGGATAAAAGATTTAGAAAATTTCATGTAATTTTTTCTATGCGTTTCATAGTGCCCCAAAGCCTATACTCCAACTCCAACACTCTGCCCTGAACTTGACTCTCTGACCCTATTTTTCTCATTCACCACTATATAAAACTAGTTTAGACAGACTCAATACAATACAAGTACCTAGTTTCATGTTTTAATCATGACACCTAATCACTATCAGTATGTTTTTATTACAAATTAAGATAAAAGGTTATTGCCCCAAAGTACAATAAAAAAAAAAACAGGTTCACAATTGTGTAATATTTGCTTATCTATTTATTTAATTCAGATGATAATCTATTAAACAAAACATAATAAACTTCTTCTTCTTAGCGAGTGGATCCTCGATTCGAACATAGACCTAATGAATCCTGATGTCAAAGTTTTCAAACTGCCTAGTAGCACACAGCTTCTAACATGGTTTGAGTAATCACTATTAAAGATGGTCACCCATTGTTCAGACCACTAAACCACAGAGGCAGTTATCAAAAGACTGTAGATGTTACTAGTAGACTGTATGTGTTGTGTATGTAACTTTTTTTAGACATTCGCAGTTTGAAGACATTGCTGTTTAAAATTGAGTGAAAGCACATTCAATTTGGATAGGTATTAAAAAACAGTAGTACCTTTAGGTTCTAAGGAGTGAAATAAAAAATTGTTCAGATAGATTGAGGTCAGTCAGATAGATCACTGAGATAGATGGAAAGTTTATGTTTCAACAGATAAAGAGTAATCCAAATACTCATGATAAACACTAACCTTGGAAACTAAATAATAGGTACCTTTAACTGTTGATGTACCTATTTTAATAATAAAAAATAATAAAATGTTGCTGTTTCAATGGAAACATACTTTCCTCTTCTTACTGTAGATGGCGCTCTGTCATTAGTTCAATGTCTCTTCACTAGGTGGCGCTAGGCTGTATATTCTTAGCCAACATACTCAGTAAAATTTTAGATGGTTTTATTAGAATATAGCTCTAGTCTCAGTTACAACAAAAAATAGAGGCCCTGGAGACTTCTAAAAATGAAATTATAATTATGTAGGTATATTTTTGCAAATTGTTTAGTATTTTTTACCAAACTTTCGCTAATGGTTTTTTTTTTCATTTGATACCCCACAAATCATACAAACAATGGCTGATGCACCTGCCTGCAGTGAACAATTATTATTCCTAAACATATTTTTTATTATAACTGGGAAATGTTCAGCTGACAGAAATTCACCCAAGTTTTAAATACCTACCTTTCCTGAAATAAACCCTATAAGACTGCACCCAGGGATAGCTAACTATGAACAAAGTAGTGCATAAAGCCATAAAGAAACCCCCTACATACCATACCTAATTATCTCCTAATTTTGCAATTAGTTTTTTTAATTTATTTATCGTAATTTCCTCACTTACATTCAGACAAACATATGTCACGCCTTTATCCCTTACGGGGTAGGCAAAGCGTCAAACGCTTAGTAAAAGGCGCCTTCGCCACGTCTGAGAAATATTGAGAGCTATTCCTGTCAGTTCATCGCCTAAAGTACAATACACTATAACCCTCGAATCCCTTTTGCTGACTTGACTCCTACAGCATGCCCGGGAGAAAGAGCAGCTGGAACAGCCTATTTATTTTAGCTCAGTTGCTGCCAGTCCAGCATGGAAAAGGTATAGCATTATTTATCTTAATATTTATTTGATATATTATGATAAATAATGCCATATAATAAAATAAAAATAGCTTTTCTACTGACAAAGCATCACAAGTACTTATTGCTTGCTTGCCAAAAACTGAAAACAATAGATCAAATCTTTATCAGAACAGTAGCTGTTGCAGAATTTTACTAAAAAGGCATACATACATACATACATAAAATCACGCCCTTATCCCTAATGGGATAGGCAGAGCGAAAACGACCCAAAGGTCGTTCCGCCACGTCTGACAAGTTTTGAGGGTTATTACAGATGATTATATATATTGCTTTAGTGATGGGTTGTCAGCCCATCGCCTAAGTTGGAATACACTGAAACCCTCAAACCCCTTAGCTGGTTTTTACAGCATGCCCGGGAGGAGATGCAGCTGGCACATTCTATGTTTTTCTGTCACTCCCAGTCCAGCATGGAAGTATAAAAAGGCACCAAAATATAATTGGCAACAGAGAGAAAGCTGATTAACCTGAGCTGCTGCCCTTCATGCCATTGCTATTGTACGCAATTTACAGCACAAATTAGGTGGGCGGGCAGGTCAGCATATTGACATTATCATAAGATAACTGCCGACTGTCGCGTAGGCATCACAGCCACCAGATATGAGACAGACAAAAACAAAACCGAAAAGAAGGGTCGAGTGGTGTGGTCACATAAGTGGCATTACCGGCATTGCGCGACGAGGCTTCTGCTCTGTGCACGTGTGATGCGGCGCGACTGGCGCTGGCTCCGCGGGCTGCGGCGCGAGGGGTGCGCAGTCGTGTGCAGTGGACCACTCCACGTCGCACAAGGTCAAGGAGAATGATTAACAACGAAAATACAGCAAAACAAACGGTGGCGGCGCGGGGCGCGTGCGGGGACCGCGACCGGCGCGGCAGTCAGACCTGCGACGCCGCCCGCACCGGCCGCGATCCACCGCGACAGCGACGCTCTGAAAATCGATGCATGATCCGCAACCGGCATCCGACAATAACCATTCCATGTAATTACGCCAGTAGCCCTTGATAAGTGACGTCACGCACGGCCCAATGCGCCCCCTTGTGATAGTGATATTATGATGCATCCAGCCGCCCGACGCCGACTAGGGCTGTCTCGTGTTTTCCATAACTCCAGCGCCTTTACGTCTCAATGCATTAATCTTCCAATTGTGTTGGAGACTAACCTGCCGTAAAAGCTGCAAATGACATTAATTTTAGTGTGTGAATTACCATCAGGAGGAACTTATGCTTATTTACCACTACCATTATTTGTACATATTTATAAGATAACTACGCTGAAAACGTTTCATGCAATGCGACGGGCACATATTTGAAAATAATGGTTGCATAAAGGATGTATTTCAAAGTGCATCGCACTGGAAAATAATCATATTCATACTAACATTTTTTAAATTCAAAATCAAGAGTCTTTACAAACCTATATTAATTTCCAATCGATTGCTCCTTGATAGCTCTCTACTTTCAATTTCATACTCAATTTTCAAGGTCATGCTTCAATTAAAACAAAAATATTACAATATCGAAAAACTTGGAAGTCTGGGCCAAAACATCTTCTGATCTATAATAATTTCATTTATTCCTATAATCAAATATATCCT
>JARACY010006061.1:0-19053 GCA_029255725.1 Scrobipalpa atriplicella
GAATTTATAATATTAAGTAATATCTAGGTCCTAGGATACCCAATATAATAATAAAAAAAAAACATTGCATGAAAAATTGTTTAGGTTGTGACCTCCGTGCGTACAGAAAAGATAAAAAAACATTTTTACGTTTTACATGTTATTTGATTCTCGCAAGTTAATGAAATCGTGCTTGCTAAGGTTGCCCCGTTCCTGCATATATTTTAGGCATTGGTTAATGAAAACGTAGGCACAGTAGAAGGAAGGGACAGTATAACAACTTCACTCATACGTGCAACGTAAACCGGTATTTGTGGTATTCCACGAAAACAGCCAGCTTATTCGGATAGAAATCACACAATACATTATTGATCCGTACAAAATGAATGACATTTCACATAAAAATAATTATATTGATATGAAAATAAAAATTATAAAAATAAAGTTAAATAAAAAAATATTAAACTTAATCTAAACAAGAGTATTTAAAATATTAAGCAATGCTTCATAAGCTGGATATTTTTCTTTATCATTTTCTTGACCCGCTTGCTACCCCCTTGAAAAGCGGTTCTTTTAGCAACTATACTCGCAAGTCTGAATAAAACCGATTAGGTCGCATGTATACAGAAGTTTTACTATTTCTTACTTATACTGTGTCATAGGTTACGCCCTTTCCTGATTTAGGTTTGCAAAAAAAAAAAAAAACCTACGCAGGTAATGTAATATTCGTTTCCAGTATTTTAAAGAGTTTTCCTCAGCTTTCAGTTAATCCATCGGCTCGATATACATAGGTACGGCTGCCGAATATTTTCATTTAAAAGTAAATTACTTTATCTATCTTTTTATTTAAATTTTGACACTTTAAATGTTAATGTTAATAAACATCTAAATCTAAGTATACATCCCAAAAATTTCCACCCGTGTGAAATTTTTGGGATGTATATTTAGAAATCACTTTATCATTGAACGGTGGTAAGCAAATAATTTTTTTTTTATGAAGTATTTATATGTAAGTAAAGCAGTTAGGAAAGAACAATGTGAAGGTAAAGAGGGGTAGTGGTTAGGTAAAAGTAATAATGACAGGTTATATAGGCTCGTATTTGTATAGCGTACCTAAGTTTGATAGCGATATTAAGTGTGGATTTGACAGGCCGTTTTGTAGTGAAATGACATTTCTGATTCAAACTCAAATTCGCTGTCACTCTTGAAAGCTGATTATAAATACGGGCCTATCTTTGAAGGGTAAAGTTACTGCACGAGTAAGCTGCTATTACAGTACTTAAACCATTTCATAGAAGGTAACAAACAATGAAAGACGATCCTTCCTTTGAATGTTTTTTTTTTATTATTATATTGGGTATCCTAGGACCTAGATATTACTTAATATTATAAATTCAAAAGTTTGGATGTTTGTTGATCATCACACTTCAACCACTAGCTAGACTGATCGGGATGAAATTTGGCACACTTAGGTTAGGTCCTGGAATAGGGCAAGCTGCTTTTACCTCGGGAAAACTCATTTAACACGGGTGAAACCGCGGGCGGAAAGCTAGTGGGTACTTAATAAAACTGACGTAAAACTTTCCCTCTACTGGCTTTTACAGTATGACTTGGAATTGGAAGATAAGCAGCTGGTAGATTCTATATTTTTATCGCTCACAGACCCAGACCATTAGTCTTAAATGCCTCGTTTGTTATAATCCTTTTAATTATTGTAATTGAAAATAATTATTTGCAAAATATTAAAAAAGTGATGAATGTTGATAATATAATGCCAATACCATTTCGTAAACCTCAAACCAAATTTGCGGTCAGTGTATGTTGTATGATAATCAACTTGAAAGCTTTTTCTGCCAAACTTTATTTATTCTGCTTTACATTGTTGATTGTAAACCTCATAGCAGCAAACTATTATAGTATTATTATTATAGATATATCTATATATTGCTATAGTGACAGGTTATCAGCCCATCGCCTAAATTACAATACCCCTATACGCCTAAATTACCCTTGAATCTTTCAGCTGAATTTTACAGCATGCGCGGCAGGAGATGCAGCTGGCACATTCTATGTTTTTCTAACACTCCCAGTCCAGCATGGAAGAAATCTATAAAAAAAAACAGTTGTTATTGTAATCATTATCAACGACCATCAGTATATTGGTCTCGATTTTAATAGATGCTCACACGTCTGTGGAGACTCCGTGAACAATTTTTCATACAAACGCTTTACAATAATCCCTCCGTCAAATCGTAACCTCCGTCAAAACAACGTCAACCAAAAATTGTCGCAATTTAATTACTTTTGTTATTAATTTATAAAAATTAATCATGTCATGAGGAGTAGTCCACCTTACTCCTTCAAATAATTTTAATACGTTACGAGGAAACCTGGTAAAATTAATCCTTTTATTTAAATTTTGCCAAAATTTTGCAACAAAATTTGTAAATATAAAAGGAAAATAACAGAAAAAAAAAAGTTTCATTCACAAGTTTATAGTAGAATCGGTGCTATCATTGGTTATCTAAATCAATACCTACCGGATGTTTGGCACAGATTTTCCTATCACATTCCTCGTATACAAGCTTTTGTAATTGTATGTGTTTACGTCATTACTTTCACTAATGGTGTTTTTACAGTTAGTAATGTAGGGAGATTCCCTTATTTGTGTGATAAGCGTCACTTCTGTATATGAGTAGGCAATTTCCATGAGAATGACGATAATACTAGCCGCAACTAATATTATACTCCTAAAATATTCTTTGCCGCAACACAACACTGTTAGAAAATAGTGGTCATTGTCCTCGGTACCTTTCTATGTATGAACGTTTTTATTTTATTTATAACTTTTATGGTAACTATAAATTCAAGTAAAATTACATTAATAACACGTATGAGGTACGTCTTTGTATCGTCACCTTAGATTTGAAAATACAAACCCAATAAGAAAATCAGTTATGTTCTACAATCTACATTATAAAGTGTTAAGCCATTCTGTAAGTGCAGAATGTATACCTAGCTTCGTTTTCCGTTTAACACGTTCAGCGCTGATGACGTATACATCCTGAATACGTGGTAACGAGGAAATAAGGCGGGAAAACTATTATTAGTATCGCTGTAGCGGCCTTAACCGACGGACTTCGATCTAGTTATAAGTTTATGATTTCTTTAACCTGTTAAGTCGTGGTTAGTGACTGTTCTCCTTGTGAACTGCTCTATCAATCAACTAAACCAATTGTATGAAGCTTTTTCAGTTCCACCGACTAAGTATAGGTATTTTAAGCATTTCTGATTGTTTTGAACTTTTGTCTTGCTTTCGTAAAAAGTTTCTATTGTTCATTTCTTTTCGTAGCTTCGTGCACAGTAAGACGGTATGCACTAATCCATACACAGCATTTAGCAAGTTTTATAAAATGATGACCTGATGCTTATTCAAATGAATCGAGTAGCATTTTGACCATTTTCTGATGATTTTTGTAACCTAAATTTAAATAATTGAAACAAAGTCAACTCCAATCAGTTATAAACTGCGTCACTTGAACAACAACATAGTAATTCATTTATTGTCGCCTCAGCCGCTGCCTTGACTTTATAGTGCCTATAATGTCTCTTAATGCTATCGTAAACCGAGCTAGCGACCTAAGTCTAGAATAATATGACACTCTAGTGCCAAATCAATGCTAGAACGGCTACAATTTATTTTATTGACTTGAAAATTACGCTAACAATGTAGAAATCATTTTGTTCCCTTGATATATTGTCTCCAAAATTATTCAGTTAAATCAAGCGACTCTCAAACTTTTTCACTCTACGAAGGCAGCATTTTTCCTATTTCGAAACGGCAGTAACATGTAAGTGCTTGGAATTCATATGCCCTTCAACTTTGTCGATAATCCAAACTAGTTTGCCTAGGACCCTCCGACTTTATACCCTTATCGAGTAACTTGCGAGCGGGTTCGAAAGTTTGAGGACCCTCGCATTTAGTAGATTGTTGGAAAACATTCGTAAATCGTGACGAAACAATTGTCGCTTGGAATTAACAGCTGTATAGATCTGTGACCGAATGGCCGGCGGTGTAGGTACTAGCTACAACTAAGCGGTTAGCGGCAGGTGGTGCTGTGGTTTTCTTTGTTTCCTATTACATTGTGTATTTTACAATAGTTCAAAGTTCAAAGAGTGATTTATACTGTGTATTTGTTTGTGTTTTGTATGATTAATATTGGATTATTTTGGAGCCGTATAAGGGTACGTAAAAACTGCAATTTTATACCTTAACATTACTTACTTTTTCTAACACATGAAGAAAATTTCTTGTTATTCCATATTCACAAAAATAATACTGCATTCCAGCCTCATTATTTTCGCACATATCAATTATCTCATCTGGCGACCTACATTCGCGCGTATTATTTGAGATGTTCGCTGAAAACAATGTGGATTTGGAGCGTGACGGGTACTAATGACCGGTGGAGGTGGCCCCGGGATCAGGGTTGCCAGGGATAAAAATTTGAATGCTGGACTGGACTGTCTATGCAAACAAGTAATTCAGCGTATTTATAATAGTACCTAACCTACCTACTACTACTACTATACCTAGCGACAAGTTACGTCTTTCGATTCTACCACACAAGCTTCGATTTTAAACGAGCTTTAACAAAAATTTAAATAACCGGATAGACTGTACACCGTCCAATTAACCCGGACCATCAGGACAGACATACAAAAAGTCCGTGTCCGCTTGCCAGCCCTATCCGGGACTTGAATCGGATCCAGAGCGGTCGTGGCTGTCTCGGCTCCAGGAAAGCGGGATTTAGGCCACGCCGGATGGGGGAGAAAGGGGGGAGAAGTGACTTAATCTTACGTGATCAGTCTTAGCTTGAGCAACTTTACTTCCTTAGTGCATTTGGCTGTGCTAGAGCGGTTATTTATCTGCACTTACAAATAAGTTTTAATATAGAAAACACTATTGAGAAATTCTTGTTTTGACATTTGTTTGCAACCGCAACGCAATATTTCATAGCCTTGTTGTTCATCTTAATATGAAATATGTCCTGATGGTAAAGCATAAATTATTGTTTACACTGTAGTTGCACAATTTTTGAATTATGCAATGTGATTATTTGCTGCTACGGTATTTGTACAGTTCCGGCTGTTATTGTAGTTAACTCTACACAAGACATTAATGCAAATCACACACAACAACGTAATAACTAAATTGTAGTAAATAACTACCCATCAAAATGAAGGTTTTTGTTGTTGTTTTTACAAGACAAACAACTTGGCACCCAAGGGTTTGCTAAATAGCAGTATATATTGGACAAAGGGCGATACACGTGCCTTCCTGACGGAGCGATTTGTTAATTGTGTTTGCTTGATAACCCGGGACAGGACGCCTCGACTCGAGGTCATGAAACGACATGACAAAATACATTATAACAGGTATATATGATATTATAGGAGGTACACTATGGATGTGCTAAAAGAGATACTTATGAAGCTTTTACTGCAGTAAAGAAACGTTTTTAAATTGTCCTTTTAGCCCATGTTGTAGGTATTTTCAAAGTTGCTGCAGATATCAGATGCTGCATTATACTATTTTGTTTGTCCTCAACTGAATGAACGTCATTTTCCATGTTTGCCAAATCGACACGCTTGGCAAGAAATATGAGCGTATTGAAAACAGAGCTAATATACTCTCTACCTAGTTTTGTCCTTTACGAAACCCGTGGTAAGATTATAGGGATGGAGGGACTGTGCACTATATGGGCTTTATATAGGTAACATGACCCTGTATAAATTTAAGTGATTGAATAATCATCCCAGCTCTATGTGTTCGTTCTCCGAACAGTAACAGTTAATTGTTTTAATAGAGTGAATAGTCGCTAACCAATTTAGATTGCTCTAAATACTTCACTCAGTCGAGGACGTAGCCGTGATCTATATTTTTTAGCTGATTTCAGATTTTGAAAAAATTCTTGGAAAATATCATTTAAAAAAATTTCGTGCTAAAATTCATCACGCTCTACATAAAGTGGCAGCGGTGCGAATATGTAAACCATTTAACAAATGCTAAGACAACATTTTTCAGAATTAAAGGAATTAACAGGCCAAGTATTTAAAATACAACTCATCATATTTTATAGAGGTAAAGTTTATGTTGAAAACACAACACAAAAAAATATTGGACAGCCCCGGTATAAGAAATGCCAATATCGGTGATAATGTTTTGAAATTAGTATCCAGATAAATGAAAATTCGCTATATGATAGGTAGGTAGCTTCATTTTTCCAATGAGGTCACAATAGAATGATGAAACTTAGTGCACAACGATGAAATCTAAAGAAATATCGAATAATCTAGATTCTAGATAGTCTAGGAAACACAAACATGTTGGTTTGCAATTTCATATTAGCAGGATTATATTGTGCGCGTGCATACATTTTATGAATCTGTTTTTTATTAAAATCAATCTCACTAAATGGGATGAGTGTCAGTACATATTAAGCCAAAAGGAAATGGGGTCCAAAAATTGAATAGAACTTTCTTACGTAATAAATGGACGCCCCATCCTATTGGATTTCAAGACGAACTTTGCTTAACAAAATCTGGGTAAAGTTAGATAGATCACATTGGATGGAAGTGCATACTTTCCTCGTTCAAATTCGTTCCATTGTAACTCTGTGTCCAGTCACAAAAAAATATTCATTGGCATAGAGTGCTACGCTTGCTACGGCGTAGCAAAACTATAATATTGTAGATTAAACGCAGTTTGATAAATTGTCATCATCATCAGATCATTATGCGTCCTCACCGAGGTGCACGAGCCTATCCTTACCTGGAATAGGGTGATCGGGCCTTAGTCGATCACGTGGGCCCACAACGGATTGATCGACTCCACACACAAGCTTTGAATTTCTTCGTAGGTGTGTGCAGGTTTCCTCGCGATGTTTTCCTTCACCATAAAAGCGCCGTATAAACGTACATATGAAGTTCAGAAACTGAAAAACACATTGGTACGTGGTGGGATTCGAACCATGACCCCCTGCACAGGAGGCAGCGGCCCTATCCACTACCTACACCATCGGGCTTCGTTTGAGAGAAGTTTCCAATTTCAGTAAAAACATCTTAAGTATGAGATGTTTTCTTACATGATTTCTAAGAATGGTAAAATATTTTCTAGACGTCGTCGTCCGTACCAGACACTGTGTTGTGTTTTATCTGTATCACTGATGGCCAAGAGTCAATCCAGCAGGGCTGCAAAAAATCTTTTAAGAAATTCATTATACCTACATCTTTTATATCTTGAAAATAAAGACTACACTGTCAACATTTTGAAATTTTGGGCGCATAGAGATTTACGTTTAAAACGAAAAAATATATAGGAAAAATAAATAATATTTTAAGTACTTAGGTACGAGTATGTCAAGGATGTGAGATTCGAACCCTTGACCACAGTGATCCATGCTATCGCGGCATTACAAGTTCATCAGAAATGTAAAACAGAAAAACGATCTGTCACTCTCACTCCACTCCACACCCACGTGCACAGCTATAATATGGTTGTTATCGTTTTGATTAATACCATGGAGTATTGGAGTAATTTAATAATGCAAAATTACCTATTAAGGAAAACTTAAAATATACCTATTCAATAATCCTAATCCTAAATCTCAACCCTGATCATTGTTGACTAATAAGTACCTACAAGTGTTGTGTTGGGGTCACAACCTCCTCCAGTTATCGATACAAACTGCCCAATGACGTCACAATCCACGTTCCCAGCTCGTGCTAATTGAAGTAAACATGTAGATCGGAAGAAGGTCGCGATATCGGAGACCTCCGCGTTTCTCCATATTGATAATAGCACTAACTAATATTATAATTCCGAAAGCTGTCTGTCGGTTTGTTACCTAGATATGAAAAGTAAGAAATTAATAAATAGCGCACGGGCAGGACTTGAACCTGCGACCATTGGCATGCCGTTACATAGTCCGAGTCGGTACTCAATCTTGCTTTATATTTACTTTTGTTACCTTTTCACGCCGAAACGTATGCATGGATTTTGATATAATTTGCAGAACGGAGTCGGACTTCTTTTACCGGTAAAAAAGTAATACCTCATTCCCTTAGAAAATCTCTTTCCGACGCAGGTGAAACTACGATACATATAGCTAGCAGTAATAATATCATCGATAATTCGAAAATTTAAGTGTAGGACTCGAGTTATATTATCGTTGTTGCCGGAATAGAGAAGCGATAACGACCAATGCCGCGGTTTGACATAATTTTGATATCACGATACGGAAGGTACTCGATATCTACACTATCTTCTGTAGCTATTCACTTACATAATGTTGTGAAAATTATATAGCTACAAATTTATGAAGTTTTGATAAAAAAATTGTGTCGGGAATTTCTTCGCTTCGGAGCTTAAAACATAAAACACACAAACTAATCAGTGTAACAGTTGCCGCAAAAATGTTGGTTCTCTACTTCCGTAGTTAATTTAAACTCAAAGTATTATGAATTATTGAACTATTTTAAAACAACCATTATAGAATTTTATCATACGTCTGTAAAAC
The DNA here is from genome assembly GCA_029255725.1 of Scrobipalpa atriplicella. Classification (NCBI taxonomy): domain Eukaryota; kingdom Metazoa; phylum Arthropoda; class Insecta; order Lepidoptera; family Gelechiidae; genus Scrobipalpa; species Scrobipalpa atriplicella. The sequence goes on from JARACY010006061.1 coordinate 8,562, forward strand.
ACAATAAACATGTTTCTCCAATCTACAGTGAGGTATTAATTAGCTTAACTTAACTAAGCAAGTCGGGAAAAGGTCAACGCATTACGTGGCATTACAGTCTTATTAGAATACCCAAACAGTTCAACAACTTAATCGGAACTAAACAAGTAAATGGAATTCAAAATATATTGAGGAAAAGGAGCATATAAATAAACACTCGAATAAATTACGTATGAATTCTTGGAATTTGGGAAAATGTTTTAATTTCCCTCAACCGTAGAGACAAAATTTAATACACGTAACACGTACGAATGTTCTAAAATAAATTGCATTTTGCTGTCTGTCACAAAATAAAAATAGTGCAAACGTATTTTTTTACCTTACTTGACGACAAATCCCATTCTCCTACCTACATCCTGAGAAAAAATTAGTAAGCAAAGTTTAATTTTAGTAAGCAAAGTAACTAACTATCTCGTTTTGTCAATGTATAGCTCAGTATTTACTGTATTGTACGATGTTTCTTCGTGACAATAATATACTACTATGACTTAAACAGATAGTTACACGAATATCCCAGTGGCACTATTGCATTTTGCAGAAAAGAAAGTACCTACTAATTAGGTATACCTACATAAAATTAATTTAGAAATAAGCTGTACCTGTTGTGTCTTTGTTTTCTATTTATTTCCTTTGTATTTTATTGTGTATAATAAACTGTTAAATAAATAAATGTACACATAAGTAACGATGTGTAAATTCATTGTTTGAGAGTACTTATACAGGGTGGTCAAAAAGTCGTGGATCAAACGAAACAGGGAGATAGAGGTGGTAATTTCCAACAAAAAATCTTTCCCCAGCATGGCCATAACTTCATTGCACGAAAAGATATGAATTATTTTAGTTTTTTCAATGAAATTACCGAGTTTTTTTACAATTTAATCTGTAAAAAATTAAATTGATTAAAAACAATAAAACAAATGCTGTTGTATTATTAGTCGATAATGTATCAATACTACAAAAATTGTTTTGCAGCTCTTGGTATCAAACTTAACGAGCAACGATTTTTTTTCCGTAAATTTTGAAGCGTTACAAAAAATTACTTCACACTTTAAGAGCACTTTTTGGAAAAAAAAATGTATTACGGAAAAATGACCTTGTATTAAAAAAACTTGCTGGTTTAATGCTGATTCAAATGAGGTACAACACTTTACTCTTTGATCTTTAGTTTTGGATTTATGGTCGTTCTTTCATATCAAGGTGCAAATTTCATTAAGTTAGCCTTATTTTTAAATTTATTAGTTTATCATAAACTGCTAGTTTTTTGTACGTTGGAACGCTAGAACTGTTCTTGTCACAATTAGGATTTATGAAACGGACAGACACTGTTTCACATTAACTAACCTAACCTAACCTAACCTAACCTAACCTAACCTAACCTAACCTAACCTAACCGGTGGATTGGTCGAGGCGGACCTATTGCATGGCCACCCCGGTCACCCGACCTAAATCCCATAGACTTTTACAAAAACCAACGTACAAAAAACTAGCAGTTTATGATAAACTAATAAATTTAAAAATAAGGCTAACTTAATGAAATTTGCACCTTGATATGAAAAAACGACCATAAATCCAAAACTAAAGATCAAAGAGTAAAGTGTTGTACCTCATTTGAATCAGCATTAAACCAGCAAGTTTTTTTAATACAAGGTCATTTTTCCGTAATACATTTTTTTTCCAAAAAGTGCTCTTAAAGTGTGAAGTAATTTTTTGTAACGCTTCAAAATTTACGGAAAAAAAATCATTGCTCGTTAAGTTTGATACCAAGAGCTGCAAAACAATTTTTGTAGTATTGATACATTATCGACTCATAATACAACAGCATTTGTTTTATTGTTTTTAATCAATTTAATTTTTTACAGATTAAATTGTAAAAAAACTCGGTAATTTCATTGAAAAAACTAAAATAATTCATATCTTTTCGTGCAATGAAGTTATGGCCATGCTGGGGAAAGATTTTTTGTTGGAAATTACCTCCTCTATCTCCCTGTTTCGTTTGATCCACGACTTTTTGACCACCCTGTACTGTGCGATTCAGTCTTACAAAAGTTCATGCGTAGGAGTATATCTGTTGTTGGCAGATAAATATATCGGTTGGTACTATGCCTGTCTCTTCAATATGTACAATGAGACCTCTATCAAAGGGGCATTTTCTTTTTATTCCTGGAACTTTCTTATTGTGTGGGACCGCAAGTACAGGTGGTTTATTATTTACTACATAAATCAGAAATTTGCTTGAATAACAGATAAGATAATCTACACAAAAATAAAAAAAGCTTATCTTCTGCACTTGATCTATGTCTGTGCTCCTGCATAATCTTTTCAAGTTAAAAAGGTACGAGACGAATTTTGGCTTAGAGGAATTGAATTTACTTACGCCTCCAAGGTATTTTGCTGTTCTAAATAAGATTCCTATCACCAGAAAATTATCAGATGGTTCTGATCTAAAATTATTGTTCCTATGTGGTTTATATTTATAGGTTCATACAGCTCATAAGAAGGGTTAGACTTTTCTGAATTAAGTGATATGGGATTGAACAAAAAAACCCAATACTCGTTCGGACAGTACCTTGGGTCTTGATAAAAGATTAATTATATTGGGAACATGAATGACAGGGCCTTTTCGATTAGACATCAATAGAGGATATTCTCTACAGCGATATCCATGTACAGACGACAAAAAAATATGTTGTGCCACCTTCTACTTACCTGCTAAGGTTAAAGTCTAGTCTATGGTATGTTAGTTTCACAGTTTAGTTTCACAGTTTTCATGTATCGAACCATCACTGAAATATGTATTTATTAATGCAACTCATCATCATCATCATTCTTTTGCCCTTATCCCATTATTTGGGGCCCATGTTTTCTTCTTCCATTCATCCCTGTCAGCCGTCACTTCGACACACACCTGTTCTCAACATAGTCATCTTTCACACAGTCCATCCATCTTTTCTTCGTTCGTCCTCTCCCAACTAAGGTGTATTATTTAATTAACCGTAGTAAACGGATTTTATTTTTCCTGAGAGTGGTCCAGCTCATTGTTTTTCTATCTGTACTATAGGAAGAATAATGTAAACGACACGAGTGGCAATATGATATATAATATAATATACTAAGTAACTAACTTATTAACATGTGTATAGTCAACTGTGTGATTGAATCATTGCTGACTCAGTGTAATCTTAAGTTTCATAACGTTTTCATCAGTCTGCACGCGCGTATAGACACACTTCTAGACACATTAAGATAATTTTAGCACAGATAATCATATAAACTCAGTGATGTTAATGTCAGTATCTACTATCATTAGAGTTTGCAAGTGCTTCGCTCTTTGTTTGAATCGGAACGGAATCCAACTCTTTAGGAGCAGCTGTTAAGCATAATCTCCGTAGAGTGATTCTTCCCGCAGGGGACCTTTCCCACGTGTATCCCTATCGACATAATGCAATGTCTAGTGTTAAAGGCACTTTGACCTTTGTGATAAATGTGAGAGAAAACGAAACGAATCGGTTTGTCGTTTGTTCACCACTGTCTTGTCTTCATTTCGACTCATCAGATGCGGAAGTGTCCTCTTCACATTTATCACAAAGGCCAAAGTTCCTAAAGGAACTGATAAATGTTAAAACATCAGTAGAGTTATATGAAAGTTCTGTTAGGTTTGTCCTATGTGCTTACCAACCGTCAAGTAAGGAAAGCTTGTTTTAAAACTACAGCGCTCTTACAAAATTTAATTCCAACTGTTTTTAATTAAACTAAACAGTTAAGTCTCGCTTGTAAGTTTTCCTTGAGATGAATCTGTCTCCTGGAAAATCTCTTTAAGGTTTCTTATTTCTATTTAAAAATACCAAGGTGCTTTAAAATCGTGCATACTAATAAATTTAAGAATAAACAAACGCTATTTCCTTAAAATCTTGTCCTCATATTATGCTTGGGGTTTTTCAAAGATTTCTAACCTTCACCTATGACGAGTTGGAGTTTTCCTTCTTTGTCTAAGTAGCTTATTAGATCTTTTTTATCTGCAATAATTCATTCATTCATTACATTACTCATTGAGATGTTAAGTGCACATTTTTTTACGAAATGTCTATATGACTGTAGAGTACGAATGTTCAATTTAAGATCTAGTTCTCACTATCAAATATGTACCTACGTCATTATCACTATCATTATAATCAGTTAACTGACACACGTCTAATTCAAACTTTATTTATAGCTGCATTGGTTCATTAAAATCAATCACTTTATTAAATTGAAATAATACTTAAATACATATTATCTTAGCCTCGTTAATATGCACTGATACATTGTCAACACGTTAGACGTCATCGTAATATAATAATTAGATCAATTAACTAAGCTTCTATTTCAAGGGATCTTATCAATTAATACTGACTGCAAATTGTTGATTGTCGTAACGTTGAACTAATAACGTCACATTATTTATTTACATCTGGAGTTGAGCAACGCGCTTGCTGTCCTAATTAGTGTCGAGTATAGCATCTCAAGCAAGGCTCTAGACTAGACAAAATTACATCAAGACTTAACTATAGTATTACATCTTTCCGGCTTATCATTTGGTAGGTGTACAGAAAGTTATGGATAACTCTGCAAGCGCAGGTTTCCAAAAACTGACATGATGCATTTTCTTGAAATTTTCCTTACTTTTTCTTTCCTAATCGTTTTTTTTTTATCGGCAGGCAATCAGATCAATCTTATCAGTAGACATACCTACTAACAGATGTAGTTTCAAAGAATAACGGAATGTTCTCTATTGTTGCAGACGAAGCCTACATGAAGCTAGCACTGGAGACGGTGGAGGAGCTGGACTGGTGCCTGGACCAGCTGGAGACCATACAAACTCACCGCTCCGTCTCCGACATGGCTTCGCTCAAGGTAAGAAATAATTGCTCCAGTTGATAGATGGATTCACCGCAACTTAATCCCAAGTACAGAATGTGTTAATTTCCGAAGTATACAGGATTTTTTCGAAGACTGTGCACACACTGATAGGCGTTGCTAGGAGAGTATAATTATACAACTTTCTGTAACAGTTTATTCTAGTTACGGAAAAAATAATACTTTCCCATATCGTGTTCCCATATGTTTGTGCATTATCTTCGAAAAAACCCTGATAATCGTGGATTCTAAAAAGTCCGGACTGTAACGATTCGAGATTGTTTTGGTATCAACAACGTAGAGTGTATATACAATTTATTGTTAGCTCTTTTAAAGAAATACCTATACTGATTTGTACGATAGTTCTTCCTTCATAGTTTGTTATGAAAGAAACATGAAGCAATAACTAGATAAACCAAAGCAAATACGGAACGGAACGGCACGATGTCGAAAGCATTACTCCAAGTTGGCGGGAATCGCGATACTTCACTCATATTATCGAAAGACGAAGTTGAGTTATTATTCAGTTCAATGAAATTGAGTTCCGCTTTCCACATCGGACACTCCGGAAACTTGTGATGTTGTTATCCTCAAGATCACATAATTTCATCTATGTTTTATTTACTTCAGTTTCTATATTTCGTCACTGTCTCTCGGCCATAAAAGCATTCGTGTGTAATGGTTCTAAAAAAAAGATGCTTTATGAGTATATTGCCTATTTGTGTCTCATTTTATCTGTTTGATATCTTGGCAGTATAATTGGGTGTGTAAAGCGTTCGGTTAATTACCTCGTTTACATGTGAAATGAAACAGCTTTGTGGCGGCTCGTCGAATGGAAATTTGGTATTGAAAGCCAATTCGGGAATTCAATAACTAAGCGTTAAATCTCGCCGCTCAAAGGTTTATGTTCGAACGTTCTCGATTATACAAACTTTGCAACTTAGTTTATTCAGATAATTGCAATTCATGGCAATTAAACTGCACTTTCAGAAATAAATCTGTAAATGTTTGATGAAATTTCAATATTTGTTTAGTTTGCAGTTCTTGAAAAATAAAGGACAGTGACCAAATTTGTATGGAAGGTGGTCCAAATACTGTCCAGAGTTGAGACTACCTCCAGCATGTTCCTGACATCATTATGCATCATGGAAAAAACAAAATAACGAAATCGATCCATGAATCCATTTTCTGGTTTTTGGGAATATTATTGCAGTTATTTAAAGCTTTTTTTTACTAAATGAGTTGCTTTTTTACATAATTAGTAATTTAGTATTATAAAAAATATCGTAAAAACAACTGAGTTAGAAAACTAAAAGACAAAATACTACAAAAGTTTTTTTTAATATCACAGGGTTCGATCTTGATACTTTCTTGTTCCCGTGATGCACAATGATGGCAGGAACACGTTGGAAGTAGTCTCAACTCTGGGCAGAATTTTGGACCACTTTGAGTCAATGTCCTTTACAACTTGTTAATCTTGGTATTAATGGCAATGATCAAAATAGATGGTCTTATTGAACTGTATTTACCCAAGCTTTGGTACAACGTTCGCCATCAAAGTTAGTAAAGTACTGACAATGATAAATGTATTTCCAAACTTTACAGTGTAAACAAAATGTTCGCTTTCAAACAAAATCTATCATTTTCAAGACAACTGTTTCCTTGAACACTTATACGAAGAGAAAATTTTACCTGGAAATCTTTTGTATTCAAATCTGTATTCTTAGTAACTTCAGTAGCCATAAATCATACAATTTGTTTATCTATATGCTCCTCTTACACCCATATTCCTAGTTTTCTGCGCAATTCTAGAAAAGCTGTAACAAGTTATTGTTCTCACAGCTCAATGACGACAGATTCCTTCTGACCTTTCCCCTTATAGGAACAATAAAGAAGTCTCTGTTCGTAGAAGATGACAAAAATTGCTTTTTTGATATAACCACAAAAATGCTGACAGATAGCGGGCACTTCTGGGTACAAATAATAGTCCACCGATTTTCCAATCTCCCAGAGATAGGCCAACTGCGCAGGACTAGTTTTTAGTGCCCAAGTGTTTGCGCAATAGACAAGTGCACTCTCTATTTCTTTAATCTCTTATTCTGATGGGACAGATTGACTGACACGACCGAGAGACATCAGGCGCAGGACCGACTATTTACATGCCCATCCGACAGCAAGGATCATCTTACTTTTCGGACATTCAGGTGATCAGCCTGCAATGTCCTAACCAAACTAGAAACAACACAAAGTCATTGTCCCCCGCCGGGAATCGAACCCGGGACCTCCGGGTCATGAGCCCAGGATACAAATACACACGCGTTGATTCGCCTTGTCACCAGCGTCCAAATTGAATGGAAAAATATTCGTGTACAAGTGGATTACGGTCTATTGTGGCAATACTGTGGCTTAATGAGATCTATTTGCTATGTGATTGTCCGCAAATCGCCGCCCTAGTGGAAAATTTCCTAACATTTTCTCACGAACTAGGTTAAAATATTAGCACCTATTCACTTTCTGTATAACTTATAACTTAAACACCAATGGTAGAGTGAGATTGGTTGCAATTCGTGGTTGCAAAATACGCGACTTAACTAATATAAGTCCATACCTGTCACTTTCTATCATGAGAAAACAGAACGGGATGGCAATAATTTTAGTTGAGATTTAGTTAAGTCGGGATGGTTACGAATCGGGCCTATTGTTGGTTATATTACACAGATAAAACGTTTATCGTGTAGGTGATGTGGACACGAGTTCAGTAAAGTTATTCTTGAAAGGTCAAACTTAATGTCTTACTTACTGCATCTCAACTGCCTAAGTACCTACTTATGTTTATTATACAAGATTACTCCTCTACTCTTTATCGTAGATATAGCTATGGATTCATATCTAAGTCCGAGCGTATAAACTCTCGGTCAAACTAAGCACGTGACTCGCGCGGTCGATATAAGGCATAGAACGTAGGAGACCTTTCTAGATTCAAGACAATAGCTATTGAGTTTTCATCCAATCAATGCACATATGCCACGTATTCCTAATCAATATCTTTAAGTACGTAGTAAGGACATTTATGTACTTTTTCATGAGTAGGTATAGGTTTCTGAGAGATATTTACGAAATTGTTTAAAGACAATAATCTCAACAAAGCGTTCCAACTATAGTTATAGAGGTTTATACGAATTCAGTACTTACGAGTAAGTTGCGTAAAAATTCCCCATGCCGACCCAAAAATGTAATAGCACCCATAATTCATCCGAATCTCAGAAAGCACTTTTCATACGTTACCCAGATTGCCTAAATGTCGGCTGCCCGGATTTGTTTCTTTAAGTAGAGGAACTCCCCCCCGCCCTCCCTCTCATCCCGGGCTGAATTAGGCTGTTTTTCCAAGTGTGGCCTTGATAAAGCCGACCTGTTTCGCTTCGGAAGCAGTACAAAGCCAAACGAGGCTCCCTCTATCTCCCAGTTGAAGTGCCACTCAAAGAGAGTTATTAAATTTTTTCTTTGATTTTTCTTGTTATAGTTAATTCATATTGCGAAGAAGCATTGTATGCAAATTATTTTTTTATCTTTATTAAACATCATAGCTGTTTTTACATACTTACTGTTTTTTATAATGTACTTTACTTGAGAAGTGACTGAATCGTCTTTAACTTAATAACTTTAGACGTAGCTTTAGACGCCTAAAATCATGAAGTCTTAGAAAACACCTAAGCAAACACATCTAAGACATCTCTATAATTTTGGGAAAGGAATTTTCTTTTCTATATACATTTTACATGTAAATTATTATTATCATTATAACGTAAAGATCGCATATAAATAAAATCAATTTCAGATCAACTTTACATGCGTATCAATAAATCTGAAGGTAGGTACTTAAACAGGTATGGCCTTGCGAATATTGGCCTGTACAAAGTTTTAATGAGCCCAAGATGGGAGAAGAGGCTATACTGCCTCATATTTCTTAATAAGCTCTTGAGTTCCTACTTATATAACATTTCATGCTTTCTGCTTTATACTATCGTGAGCCAAAAATACAAAATAGAGCTAAAATAAAAAAAATACAGTACCTAACAATAAAATTTATTTCAAGAAACTAAGCAACTTTTAAAAATATTTAGTAAAATATTATAATAAAGTGGGAAGGTTCAAGTTTCTTTACTAAATTAAATAAAGTTTCCGTTTTAATTATTGGAAAATTAAATTTAACTTTTCTTCGGTTGCGTCATCATAACTGATGCTGATCAAAGTACGTCATAATTTCATTTTAAAACATACGGTTCATTAAAGAACAAACTAAAGAACAAATGCATCAATAAATAGGCGGATAATTGGATTTTGCACGTCACAATCACAATGCTTTCGCGACTGTGAATGAAATTGATTGCGTCATCATCGTAAATCATATAAGTACAAAGCACGTACGTTCAGAATTTAATTTTTCAAACGAGAATCAATTGGCCGGTAATTGAATATTGTACGCTACAACGCTTTGGGGCCTGACCATGTGCATCGATTAGGTGTAACGTCATTGTGACGAGACCTATCAATGTTGCATTGCATTTCATCACTGTACCTATTTGAAAATTTTCATACGATATTATGTTTTTGTTATATTCACAATGTTCTTTTTTTATTTATGACAATATATCTTAAATTCAATCAGCTACATTTTTCAAGGTGGTGTATTTGCGTCACTGTATACTACGGTGCCCTTCTGAGGTAATGAGGGTGGGTCACGCACAGACCGCCGTGTTTGCAAGGGCCATCCTGTCATCAGGAACCTTTCAAGCTCTCTTTACCCTGAATGGATTTCATTCACGCACCTTTGAGCCACAAGGACGCGGAGAATTTTCCTTCTTTATTTTTCTTGCTTAGCTCATACACCTACTAAGTTTATCAAGACTAAAAACAGAAATGGTTGATAATTGATTTATTTTAAACTCGAACAAAATCAATTATCTCAAAGCTGCCTAATGTTTGATCAGCAAGTACTAAGTAACTATAGATTAGGCCTTAAAAATACTTTAAATATTTACCTAAAGGTAAACTTAATTATGTAAATTAAAATGTAAAATAACTGAAAATGTAGTTTGTACCTCTACCTTGCTAAAGTAGGGTTCAAACGTTTTAACTTAATTTAAGCTACTTAAGCTTTAAAATGCTTCAACGAAGGGCGGCGTTTTATTACTCTAGGTAAAGCACACTACATTCCTGGATATAGACCTTATATAATTAAGAAAATTATATAAGGTTATAGCTTCTTCTAATAACAGGCATAATTAAATTGAACCCGAAAATAATTGTAATCCAAATTATGTCGCTTTAAAAGTTGTCAAGCATGTCGAGAACTTATTTAATTACAGTTTTGTAGGCTGCTGTCAGTGTGTCTGCCTGGCATATCCCAAAGGGATCGCAGTCATGTATGTAATGTAGCTTTTGTTTTAGTACTGGCACTCCACTCAAAATATATCGTACCCGGATGAACTGCGAAGTATAAACTGGTATTGATTTTCACCGGCGCTGGGGAAAACTGAAGAATTCCTATTATTGGAAAAAA
>JARACY010006062.1:0-19052 GCA_029255725.1 Scrobipalpa atriplicella
ATCGCAGGGTGACTACAAGGCCGTGTGCATTACCCGTGTGGCGATTGGATTGAGTCAAGCTGGCACCTACCCCGGCATACACACCCTCATCGCAAAATGGATTCCGGTGAGCGAGCGAGGTCGATTCGCCTCTTACGTCTATGCAGGTAAGATTGATCACGAGACCAGAGTTGATATTCAAACCAACTGCATGGTGCAAATATGTGGGAATCTGCGTGAACATGAACACGAAGCAAACAGATGTTCCGACGTGGGGCGCAAAACATGCCCATACAGCTTTGGATGTCAATATTGCTTTCCAAGGTGTTGGGTACCTCTGAAAATTACCAAAATTAGCTACGGTCTTCGGACCTTAGATAGCTTAATTATAAATAAAAATAACTAAAACCAAATCTAAATTATGTAAATTTTCATCCATCATTTATTTTTATATCCGAAGTTAAATCTAGGCCTTGAAACAAATTTTCTGGTCCATTGATAACAACGAGTAATAAAGTTGCTATGGTGGATGTTGAAGAACTGAGAACTGAAAATAAATAATTTCTTTGCCGGATTATACAGTAATTTAACTACGTACCTTTTCAGTCTGATCTTTCACCCCACCGAGTATGAAGTTCTTCTCCTCTTCTCTAATGGAACTATGCTGTTGTGGAGAAGAGGCAACCATGCAGGTTGTTAGTATTCCCATCAAAATACACAATATTCCTGTCACCCAGAAGATCGAAGGCCAGCCATAAGTGCTAACTGATAGGAAACCGCTGATATGGTACGCGGAAACTGTTCCTACCATCGATCCTGTGAATGAAATTATATATTTTACAGTTAAAATACATTTAAGTATTATTTATTTTCATTTTACTCTAATGGAAGCGTTTTAAAAACATAAAATGTGCCAGCTGCTTCTCTTCCAGGTCAGACGATAAATTTGACTCAAATTATTAGGAAATATGACTCATAATTCTGGTTAAATAAATAAAAGATAACAATAGACTGGTACATTAAATGTTAATACGAGGTTTTATTAATAAGCTTGAAAAAAAAAGTGAATAACTTTCATATTTTACACTAATATACGAATTGCAACTCCAACTCTGGTCTCGTGATCAATCTTACCTGCATAGACGTAAGAGGCGAATCGACCTCGCTCGCTCACCGGAATCCATTTTGCGATGAGGGTGTGTATGCCGGGGTAGGTGCCAGCTTGACTCAATCCAATCGCCACACGGGTAATGCACACGGCCTTGTAGTCACCCTGCGATCAATCACGTGGTGTGTGAATAGGCGTTTGCCTGGAGCTTGTTTGGGAAATTTATATTTTTGAACATTTTACAAATAGATAAGTACTAAAGTGAGGCTTTAAATTCACTCTGTAATCAACAATTTGATTCGTGTCATTGTCAGCTTAATGACGTTGTAAGTTTTAAGCATTTATAAACCGCATGAGAAGATTTTTTTTTTTAACACACGATCGCTTAGTTTGTTATAGCAGCGTCACAGATTACTAAGGTCAATGGGTTCAAATCTAACTCCACAAATGTAAAGAAATTAGATTGAATTCCAGATGTAAAATTTATGTTGTGGGCTGTCATGATAATAATACCTAACACTTACCTAATACTTATACTTACAATCATAGCTAACCATGGCGTGAAAAACGTGATGATTCCACTGGAGAAAAGACTAATCTGTAGTGGGAGCTTGCCTCCCCATCGCTGGCAAACCAGCCCCATGGGTGACATCATGATCATGTAACCTAAGAAAAATGCTCCTAAAACCATTTCTTGGCTTGATTTAGGCCAAGCATAAACCTGCAAATTATGTATTAGTTAGAGATATTTTCAAATTTACATCGAGTTGTGATTCAGAAGTTCTGAATGATCCTTATATATTCTTCGCAAAGTTTTGTTGAGTAAATCTTTGTAACTGTAACTTACTCTGAAAACATTCCAAACATTACTGTCATTATCTAATTTCTTTATACTTGTAATATTTTCATTAGTTTCATTGTATACACTCATATTGTCTAATAAATTATCTTCTTGTAAATAAAATTCATCCTGCGGCATATCTTCATAAGTTTTATTTATAAAAGCTTCAGAATTTTCATTCGAATCTATTTTTTCTTTTATTATGTGGTTTGGATGGACTGATATAATGTTTGCCTCAAGGGAGTCATTTGTTGGCATCTTCACATCAGTCATTGCAACGATGCTGGCTGACAATTGGGCCCTTGCTATGAATATTGCCGTTAATGAAGCGAATATTATAAACATTTGTAGATGACGTATTCCAAAGCCGTACGATAAATTTTCTGCTTGTTTTTCTGTAGAAAAAATAACAATAAATGTATTGCATAAAAAAACCGGTCAAGTGCGAGTCGGACTCGCTCACCGAGGCTTCCGTACCAACTTGGAGCTATTCAAAGCAAATACAGAACCCTTCCTAGAGCACCGAGACTTTTTTTCACACAAAAAATATGAACTGGACTTAAGGACAAACTTAACTTTGCTGTTGTCCCCATAGTAGATATAGGGAAAGGACTGCGTTAGTAAGTTTGTACTAACAAAAAACCTTTTTTTCGTGACGTATGAAAAAGTTTACAGATTTCGGTTTTTTTCCTTTGATTGTTCTTTTAGACACGGCTTCTTTCTAAAGTTCATGATTGTAGGTCAGTCGGTAGGGAGGTAGGTTTTTGAATATAAAGAAGGGCAAAACCTACAGGGTACTTTCCGGTGCCCTGTTCAAAGGAAAAATCCAAAAACTATATTTTTTTTGGTTAGATCATAAAAAAAGTATACTTATAGTTTTCGGTTCCCTTATTTCATATTTTTATATTTCATTCATTGCGAAGTCACAGGTTTAAAAAGTTGTTACATAAATATAAAGGTACAAGTGACGCCCTGTAAGGGCACAGCAAACATCAGAGAGGCGACTAGTTGCCTTTACTTAAATAAGCCATTAATTATTTTTATTTTTATTTTGCAAATAATCAAATAAAAACGTTCATAAGTATCTTTTGATTGCACAACGCTTTACACACTCCTTATATTACAAAAAGGGCTTTTACAGGTTAGAGAGACCCTAGACTTGAGTATTCAGTATAAATTTCAATTTGATACATTGGGATAAAGGTGTGATTTTATGTATGTATGTATGTATGATACATTCACGGGTTTCTGAGAAAAGGGTTGTAACAGACGGACGGACAGACGGACGGACAACCGAGTGATCCTATAGGGGTTCCTTTTTTCCTTTTGAGGTACGGAACCCTAAAAATTATTGAAAATAAATACTTCACGAATCACATTAATAATAAAAAAAAAAACATATTTATTAAGGCGCTTTAATTTCATAATATTATGTTCTGTAATGATTTTTTTATTCAAAATACTTACCATTTTTCCATTCTAATTCTGTCAAAACTTTTGCATACTGTTTTTCAGCACTTGGTTCTAATTTTACCATTTTCACCAGATTAATTCACCGCATGTCTTTCGTAAACTTAAAGTTTACTAATTCGTAAACTATTAATTTAATTTTCCGCGTTACTTCCTTAGTAACTGCATTTCATTACTATTCCTTGAAGTCGTTGTATGGCACCACGTGTGACAAAGATTATTTTTAACAAACTGTTAGACCAGACAAAAATTATCTTTTTAAAATATCTACATCAAACAATATTTTTGTTTATGATTGTACTATTATGTTTACCTTATTTGCAATATTAAACAAAGAACCTGCCTACTATTTTAAAATAACTTTCAAGTTGAATTTTCCATTGTGGTAGATACCTATGCAATTAATGTTTTCTTTTGTTAATTTAGTTTATTTTTTGTCGTGATTACTATTTTATCTTCCATTTAACTAACTTCACAACGTAGAAAAATAAACGAAAATCACTGCCTATTCAAATAATATTTGAATTATATAGAAAAAGATTTTTTTTTAATTTGTAAATGAGAAATCATTTTATTCAATTAAAATACATGAACATTATGTCAAGAAACATATAAAAAGAATTATATAATTATAAATTTTAATTATAATTATATAGAAAAAGATTATATTATAATCTAATATTCTAATATAATCTAATAATCTTCAACATATAGGTAAATGTTTTAAGTAAATTGCAAGTCTGCAAGTTTTCATTCTATGACAGCACATTATCTAAAACAAACAAACCTATCTGCATAGGTGACATATTTAAGTGACTACTTGATGTTAAACATGAGGATTAAATAGTTTTATAACTTTAATTATTTGTCAACGGCGTGATATCATAGAGTTATGTAAACATTGGAGAGATAAAAGTAAATATAAATTGATTCCGTCTATTCATGGAATTTTTATTGAATTGAAACGGATATTATTATTTTCGCTATCTCATCATAAACTCGATTGTGTGCAAGTTTGTTAAATTGCTTGGAATCGGATTTTCGCATTGTTTATATTTTTTATCCAAATATCATGGGTTCAAATCCCAAATGAAATTTTCATTTCGGAGTGCAGTTTGGTTTCTATATTTTAATGAAAAAATCTTTACACAGTATAAATTATTGTAAGGTCTATGTAAGGTTTGAAATTAGAAGTGTCTGTTTGCGATAAAAATGTATAACGTGTTTTTGTGACTACTCACACATAACATAAGTTTTATTTTATGTTACCATCTTTAAATACAGTCTTTTATTAATATTTTCTGTTCCCACTCAATTCTAGAGTCCAACGAATACAAACCAACACTAGTTAGACTCTTTTTTAATAATTTGTATACTGATTGATTTGAAACAAATGTGCGTATTTTTATCCAAAACAATAGTGTAGGTAGGTATTAATAATTTATTTTTTATACCAACTTCAATTCGCCAGCTGCATCTGCTCCCGGGCATACTGTAAAAACCAGCTAAGGGATTCGAGGGTTTTAGACTAGTGTATTGCAATTTTGGCGATGGGTTGACAACCCGTCACTATTTTAGCAATATACAACATAATCATCTGACCTTTGTTTAGGTAGGTTTTGCTTTGCCTAGCCCATTACGAATAAAGGCATTACGTTTTATGTATGTGTGTATTTATATTTTCTCAATTAAGCTCAGAGAGGAAAGGAAAAAACTTAAAAAATAAATTACTTATCTATTTATTTACAATAGTGTACAAAAACTACTCAACTTGTAAAGTCAATTTAAATAAAGTTTAAACTAGGTTTTATTTCTATTTAATTAACAGATGTTTTCTTCCCTTTTACTCTATCACCACCGTCTTTTGTCGTCATCTCGATATCTGAAAAATAGTTAATATCATTTTATCATTTTAATTATATTTGAATATTTTTAATCATAATATCAATACTCGTCTAGTAGTTTTACCATTTAAATTTTGTCTAATCTCTTTATCTGCCTCTATTTTTTGCACATCCATACAGTAATTTTTTAACACAATCAATTTTCGTCAGACAACAGCAGATTTTTGAATTTGGTTAATTAAGTCACTGCTGCAAGAGAACTGTCAAAAAACGACCAAAAACTTAACTACTATCACGTCTAGGTTAGTACAGTGTTTTCGGTTAAAGTGCGACCAAGCCCATAATGAAATTGGGCGGGGGCAGGCGGGGGCACTGCATGTTGGGGGAACTGTCAAAATTATGGCGTTGACAGCCATAAACCTATCACGTAGTTCAAGAAGTTTTTTTCTGAATTGACACTAACGTCAGTTTCTTTTTTCGCAACTTTCATTATAATCTTGGTGGCGCCACTATAACAAACAGGATCTGCCATTTATGTTGATTAGTTTATTATGTAACTAACCATATCTGTCAGTAGTATTACAGTAGTTCCACGGCTGAACAGTGCCTCGAGCGAACACCACGAACACAGTGTTAGCGACGACTTGTAGCGCCGCCATTGTTAGAAACAGGATCTGCCATTTATGTTGATTAGTCTGTAACAATTACAACAACTGTCAAATTGATTTTACCATTTGCCTGGATATCTGTTTATAGTATGTCATTGCTTCAATAACTGTCAGGATAACTTGGTCGAATTATTGTTCCTATTATTGCCGCCTGAACAGATATAATCTCTGCACTGAACAACAGTAGAACGTACGTTTGTAATTTCTTTAACGCTCAAGTTATTGAATCCAAATACAACTCGTTACGTCAAATTGCTTTTATTACAGCAGTAGGGTTACGTCACATTTAAAACTTCAAAGCACAAATTATTATCATTACGATTGATATACTGGGTGTAAGGGACAGCGTCCCGCAAACTGATAGGGTTTTCTCTGTCAACGAAACTGAACAACTATCACCAGGATATTTTTTAGTATTTTAGGATATATTTTATAGTTGTTCAGTTTCGTTGACTAAGCAACCCCTATCAGATTGCGGTACGCTGTCCCTTACAACCCGTATTTTATAAAGCATTGGAAACTGTCCAAATGTGACCTCCTATTACGACGGCTCTGATATAAAATCAGATCTAAAGAAACATGATTTGAGATAGTGGATTCATGTTTTCAAAAGAAACAGACAGAAAATTTACAAGTTCATGTAAGAGGCCTATTACTCGTAGCTGTGCAATTAGGAGGTTTAAACACTCTGAGACCATGGTTTATGATGGTTCATCGGGTCGACTCGAAACTCACACGACAGAAGAAGTTCATTTAAATTCCCTTTATTCCCTTAAAATCATTTAACTAAACCAACAGTCTCATGAGGCAGCCGTCCATTTAGCAAAGTTAAGTAGTAAACTTGCCCCTATGTACTGCATCGTAAATTAGTTAAGACGTTAAATTTGAGCACTAACCAGCTTGCCTTCTCCTTGCAGTGCAAATTGCTTGCAGTTAGTAAATCTTGCACAAATGATATAACAGTAAGTCTAAGAGTTAATTGTCTAAGAGTCAGTACATCTGTTGAAAGTTGCTACTTACAAGCTAACTGTAGCGATCGCTCGTAATTTACTCACAAATGCTCTCAGTTGAAATATTTGAAAAAGCGCTCGGCAGATGGCGTTAACAGTCAGCAGTACCAACGTTGTAATATTAAAGCTTTTGACTTGACCCTAGGTTTTTTTAAAATTTAATACGCTTTTGTGTATGTATGTGTGTGTGTGTCAAAATTGTGGTTGGTCTAGATTAGATTAACAAATAAAAATGAGCAGCTTGTTAGCTTACTTGTAACGTAACATCGTCATTTTAAAATTGTTGTACTTAAAATGAGGTAAGGCAAAACCCGTTGATTATATTGGCTGTTGAAACTCTGCTTGTGACGTAAAGAATAACATGCTTTACAAAATTATATACTTACATTTTTTATTTATAACATTCATGAGAAACAATAAATCAAAATTTCTACCGTATACAGGGCACTTAAACCGGCATGTTTCGCAGTAACTATCTAGAACGTATTCTAAGATCTCAGGTTCAAATCTTATGTGCATTTGAAGTTATGATTTTGTTGTTTCTCATATTTTGGGAATGAAAAATAGCACTTTTCGTGCAAAAAACAAAGTTTTTTTATTTACCACATCATTTCCGACAATACTGGAAACCATAAGCGGAATGGTTAGGCTTGACAAGTTGCTCAACATGTTGCACAGCGCCATGATTGGTCCAGCAAAATTCGGTGCCAGGTCGATGCCATTTATCTGAAGAAAAAAACAAGCTTAAGGAATAAAAAATCTAAAACAAATTAGATCGAAAACAGAAACGTAAATCACAACATTTTATAATTATGAAAAAAAAAAACAAAATAACGAAAGAGGGGGTGGGACAAATTGGTGCATTTGGCGAAAACTGGAAGGAAATCGCAAAGGATCGGGAACAGTGAAAAGAAAAAGGGAAGTCCTTTGCCTAACAGTGAAACAAATCTGTCTAGAAAATAAAAATTATAACATTTATTGTAAAAAATCTAACAAAGTGATCAATATTAAACGAATACTTACGTGGTAGCCTGTGCAGATTCCAGAATGTGTTGCTAAACATAAAACTAGTAGAAGAACAGCAAGCGTTGTGCTTTTGACGTAACAAAATGCCACCAGGAAGAAACTTGAAACCACCAATCCTGAAAGTATTGAAGAGATTTTCAAATGTAGTGATATAGAGCTACTGAGAGCCTCTACTAATGAAGGAGTTACTGAAATACATGATTTCTGTTTAGCGGTTACTATAGATCATGTAAGGAAACTAGGTATTTAGTTTTTTTTTCTGTCTGTAAACAGATAATTAATGAAAGAACTCTAATGACCAACAAATAAGAATTGACACACGCGATTATGTGATCAATTAAATATAAGAAGATGAAAAAATATGTTTTTACTTCTTTGGAAAAGTTGTTTAGTTTTATGGGTAGGTTAACATTTGATCAGCAAATTTTTGAAGTGAAACTTCTTTAGAGTAAAATTTTAAGGTCGGGTGACGGAAAAACGTCACGTTGGGGGACGGAAGTCGAAATGTCAATTGTACTCCCTGTTCTGTTCTTACCCAAGGTATTTGACACTCTGCGGACATTGACGACGCTCATCAACTTTTTCTTCACAAACAAGTCAGCTAAGTAGCCGCATAGTATTGTCGTAATATACATAGAAATATACGGCAGTGATGAGAAGAGGCCATTCTGGGAAGAATGAGAAAATATAAAATTTTATACAGTTGTAAATTAAAACCTGTTTGCATGCACTGTTATCAAATAAAGTAAATAAAGTACTCGTAACTGGAAGGAAAAAGATTCAGTTCAGGGGGCACATTCAGCCCAGGCGGAGTAACCACTATCAAGGAAAGCGACGGCATGTTGACACAAATCATGTGAGAGATCTAATCAGTTGTGCTATTAAGCAGTTTAAAAACTAAACTTAAATCGGGTCGATCGAATCAAAACCCACGCGACAAGAAGAAGATTTCACAATTACTTACACTTTTGATATCAACGTTGAGGATTTTGCTCATATATATTGGGATCTGCGTGAGGATGAAGAGATATCCTACATTTGAACCAATCTGAGCTGCTACGATGCCCCATATTGCTGGACTGGTCAATATTTGCCTCCAAGGTGTGCGGCGTTCCTGAAAATAGTAAAACATTTATGATTTTTTTTTTATTTTTTATGATCGAGACTCGGAATCAAAATCAAAAGTCAGAATGTTTAGTCACTAAATAATTATGGTGGTGTCACGAAAGAGTTTCGAGAAATCATTCCAAATATTACCCTGTTCAATACATTATCTGCTTTTTAAAATATAAAAAAATACAATTTTGTGAACGTACATTTGGTTTCAGATCACTGCTGCTTCCACCAACGATATACACGAACTCTTCACTGCTGATGTCAGGATGTTCATACGGAGTGGCTGCTCCAAGCCACGCCAGTAAAACGAAACAGACAAGACTCAGGGCACCGAAGAACCAGAACGTCGACGGCCAGCCCAGAGCGGGGTCTGCAGCGAACAACCCAGCTATTTGGAAAGCCACCACTGTGCCAAATTGAGAACCTGGTAAACAGAAAAGACAAGTATTTTATAAAGTTGGATGGAGCCATCGGCATTCCGATAGTCGCAAGTTCAAATTCTGCCAGTGGCGAAATTCTTCAAAAATAGTTAAAACTAGTTAAACATCTAACATTATTATTAAAAACAGGAATTCAAAATAATGCATTGATCTTTAACACAGAGAATCATTGTGTCATCGTATTTTACAGCTTCTGAAAATAAATTGTCTACTTTTACATGACAATTTAAATCTAAACCGGCAATTTGAGTAAACAAGAATATAACATTATGATAAGAATATTAGTTGTAGAAACATTGCAAAACTGAAATTATTTCTCGTCGTTGAAATGAACAGGCCTTGCTTTTAATCTTTATGTTATTTTAAACGTTTTTCCTCATCTTTTATAGCAGCTATTTTAGAAAATGATAACAAGGATCTATAATCGCATAAAATATTTAAAAAAAAACAGTATTTTTAAAATCAAAATTAGTAAGTAATTAAAGAATTCGGTAATAGTAATTACATTAGTAATTGTAACAGACGTAAGGTCATTGACCGCTCATACTTTGTATGTCTTGGACGTACTGCAGTGGTACGCCATGGCGGAACATCCATGATCACCGGGTGATGTCGAATGATCAAACGAAACTTGAGTCAGGAACTTCTGAACTGTAAACATCTGTTGATACTATTTCTTAACTAATTTTATAGCACTGTTATATTATGAACTTTGACATTATGAGAGAGATAGCAAATGAACCCATGACATTGACATTCCCAAACGAAGGTAAAAGTATTATTTGACGTAAAATAAGAGAGCATTATCAGTGCGAATTTCTTAGGCTCGTATTTATAAAGCGATCTCAAGTTTGAGAGCGATATTAAGCATGGATTTGACAGGCCGTTTTGTACTGAAATTACATTTCTGATTCAAACTCAAACTCGTTGTCACTCTTGAGAGCTGGTTATAAATACGGGCCTTAAAGTTCCTTAGTAATGTCAATGTCGTGTCTTTTTCTCTCATATGTCAAACAAAATAGAGAAAGTGATAGCGCCAGTTTAAAATTTGTTAAGAAATGGTGCAGCCAGAATGGACAGCATTACCTGTATAAACACAGGTGCTCAGTCGTCCCCTCTCACTGGCTGGTGCCCATTTTCCCAACATCGTGTGGACGCTGGGATACAAAGCGGCTTGAGTGATGCCTTGAAGTAGTCGGACAGAACAAATCCCATATAGGCTGGCCTGAAAATAAAACGTAGAATTTACCATTGTTACTGCCATTAGCATTCTTGAGGGTAATTTGGGTAGGCCGAAATTGCATGAACTTAAAAACACGGGCGAGGTAGTGTGAATACAAAATTTCATAAACTAGTGCGCTCGTTTATCTATGAATGGACGAAGGTCATAATTATGCAGCAGTGATCAGTTTTTGCTGACGTAGTTGTTCAAGGTTATGGCGGCTCGTATTAATTAGTTCAAGAATATTGATACTCATGCCAGAATATAGAATTTTGAATTGTTTTATAATGACTATAAAAGAAAACTCACAATAATAGGTAACCAAGGGGCCAATATAGAGAGCACACCGTTTATTCCTAGAGCCGTCAATAAAGTTCTTTTTCCACCATATTTGTGAGCCAGCATTCCCATTGGCATCATCCCGCAAGTGTATCCCACGAAGAAGGAAAACTGGATCATCTCTTGAGTTGGCTTATCCCAATCATAAACCTACAGAAACAGTAAAAATTTCATTCAAGTTCCATTGGTTAATGATCTGTTGTTGTTCATTTTTGTTAATTTCTTAGAATTGATCAAGTTTGGATTAATAATTCTATAAATAAAATCCTATCTTTTAGAGGTTTTCTTTATGTTTACGGATTTGAACTGTTTTATTTAGAAGTTCTTACTTACTCTATAAACGTTCCAGCCACCAAAAATATCTTTTATATTACTACAATCATCTGCCTCACTCTCTTTACCTCTTCCTTTATGCCTCCCGTCAGTTGTTGAAAACAAACAACTACTAGAAACATTAGGGTACCACATGTCAAGGGTGGAACTACTCGTCATGGCTACTAAAGATACGCTGAGTTGAGTCCTCATGGTAAAAAGGACAGAAATGCTCATAAAGAGAAGGACAGCCTGAGTGTGTCGAGTCCCCCAGCCATGGGGTAGTCTTTGGATTGGTAGTATAGGGATTTCTGTAATCAAAAATCACAAATCAGTTTTAGGAGACATATTAAATTTATATACTCATGATCTTTTTTTATATCGTTTGTAATCATAATCATGTAGTTATAATGAAGATATAACAAATAATTCAGCTAGGTATATTCTTGTTTATGGTTAAGACTACTAAACTTTTAGCTTACCTCCTTTCCTTTCCTTTTGAGGTACACTTTCATACACTACTTTATCACTTGCCATAGCTTTAAATAATTAGGTTCTTATTTTGTTAAAATCATCTAATCATAACTACTCATATACTGGCCTTAAGAACACAACCATAAATATAAACCCGTTTTTTTTTTACTTTTTTTTTGCGTCAATGTTACATTGTCCAGATTTTGTTAATATTCGAAATCACTTAAGTTTTACTTTTAAAGAACACTTCAATTGAGAACAAAATTCATTTTAAATCTGTCAGAAGCTGATTAGAGTAGCATTGTTTGCTGCAGCATTAAATTATATTTAAACAAGGATTACGTCTACTGATACTATTTCATACCACGGTGGTTGTTATATTGTTCTACATTTAAATTTAAATTAGGATCTCATCACGTTTTTTATTTACCGATACTTAAATTACTATTTGAAATAGGTATTTCACCATGATAATGCTTTTAATCTAATAGATAAAATATTTCAATAAATACAATAATTTCAGTTTAGTACGGGTGTGAGTGTTGAACTGACGGCTGACAGGGATGAATGGAAGTAAAAGGCGTACCGACCCCAAATAAATGGGATAAGGGTAGTCGAAAGATGACAATCATTTCAGTTTAGTCTTTGTCCAAGTTGACTATATCTTATCATTTGAGCCGATTTGACAAAGAAATCGTATGATGAGTCAACTTTACCAAATGATATGAGCGTCATAATAATATAATAATATTTTTTCTTTTCAAATTGGGTGACTAGTTTTCAACTTTTAACTAAATACTACTGACTAAATATATAACATAGAGAAATAAAATTCTTTTCAGCTAGAAGATTGACATCACTTCTAAAAGAAAACTTAACACAAAGATCAGCAAATTTATTTAATTTAATCATAATATCACTAAGATAATATTTTACAATATTAAGAATTATTTACATTGTCCTGTTGTCATTATCGCCTTCACTTGTTATTTTAGTCTGTGTAAGTTCTTCCAACTCAAATTGCGTATCTGAAAATAAAAAACAAAATGAAATTAAATATTTTTCTTCATTTAGTACCTATGGTTTATCATGATCTGATCATGCATGAAACGTCCACTGCTAGGCATAAGCTTATCCCAAGTAGATACCTGCTAAATAGAAGTATTAAAATTATGGCTATTGATGGCTATTAAGTACTTCAGAATGTGCGGGTCTAGTTGCTGGGTGGTCTCCTACTGGGTGGTAGGTGTAATAGAGCTGACTTCCAGTATATGTACAATAAAACTGTGGCAGACGTGGTTTTAGGATTGCGTCTGACTATATCCAACTTTCGTTTTTTGCAATATCATCGGTGAATAACGGAAGTTCTAACATTAATTTGTCGTCGCGCGGCTTATATACTTGTGTTCAAGTTCAACCACTAGGGTCAGCGAAGCAGAGATTTTCCAATGATACTTTACCTAAAATCGTATTTTGATATCCAAATTTGTCTTTCACTATGATTCCCCCGTCCCAGTATTGACGATCGCTGGAGCCAAGTGCGGTGTACACCATGTTACAAAACGCATAACTAGTTGCTAGGATTAGCAATATCACATGCCAGCGTTTTCTGTCATACTGGAAAATAAAGAAAATAAAAATTAGAATCATTTGAATACTTTACCCAAACAGATGATCAGGAACTCTTGATGATGATAACCATGAAGCTGTTAATTAATATAAGCTAGTAAAAACAGATGAAGTAATGCAATATTGGTACCAAATTCATAATTTGAAAATTGTAATACAAGAAAATCTTACAAAATCATCTCCTAAGATGACTCCAACTGACATTGGAACAAACGCTGCAAATAGACTAGTGAAAGTCCGTGACAGCATCAGAAGACTGCCGTGATAGTTGTCACTCAGATCCTTGTAGCTTTCCTGGAAAAAAGTGAAATTATTCTGTTTTGACTTCTTCTTCTGCCTAGAGTTTTCCCGGCTTAATGCTGCTCCACTTTTCTTTTCTACTCCACTTTTCCCGGTATTTGGCATCCGCTGGTGTAAAATCGTTCTCTTCCATATCCGAAAATGACTATGCATAATTATAATTGACTGTCTTTGCAAAATATTTATACTAACCACTGCATTATCATTATTTAATAAAAAAAAAACTTGCTTAATGGTTGTGACTCTTTCATTGCTTAATCATCTAGACTAAAAAAAACATTTATTCTTATACAAAAAGTATTAAATAGACTTGAAATAACATACCAGAAATCCACTAAATTGGAATCCTAGCATTCCCATGATGCCAACTAGGACCACTATTGCCATGCGATACCAATTTGGAGTCAAGGTTGGCAATAAGAACAATCCTGATATAACAGCACATGCTCCTAAAAAATAAGAAAATATATAAAATATATAATAAAACCTACCTGTCAGCTAAAACTGGTCACAAATAACTAAATATAGAGGATTCTATTTAAAACAATAAAGATGCTATCCAATTTAAAGGACTGAATAAAATTAAGGTATGCGCTCGTTCGTATTTGTTAGAGATTTGGAATTATAAAAGCAACAATATGATGATGTTGATATACATGCTACTGATCTGCTCTGAGTTAATGATGTTTTGTTTTTGTTTTTAAATGTATGTTTTGTAATAGTTCATGTTTACGTGTAGGTGGAAAATTATTGTGTTTGTATTTGTATTTGTATGTAGGTACATGTTAGTTTTTTGTCTGCAAAGTATTATAATGTATAATCAAAGTGTCAAAAATGTGGTATTTTATCTTTCTTTCTCAATAATTTGCCGTTTCGTAATTCTTACCCACAGCATTTATTAGTTTCCTAAGATAAGTGAAATTGACCTGAAAACTCAACCGCAGCGTCCGACAGCACCAATCAATAGTAGGCGCTATCATGAAGTGCAATAATAAAGCTACGAATAGCAGAAGAGAGACCCAGGAACTCTGAAACAATGTTGAAATAATTATAAGTAACGTGTTTGTGATGATGCCAGGTTAAGATTTCAAGCTCTTCATTGATGTCGTTAAAGTCAGCGGTCTTCTTCTTTGCGTGTCGCGACGAATCAAATTTTCTCAGCCCAAAAAGTTGCCACACAGATTGCGTTTGGAGTGGGTGCCCAGAGATCTTCTAACGTGCAGGTGCCGGGGCACGCAGGGCAATTCAGGAGGTGAGTCATGCTCTGTGGGACAGCACCACAAAGGCACTGTTCGGAGTCACTGTAGCCCCACCGACACAGATTTTCCTTGCTGCGACCAGTCAGCGGTTAAACTCAGGGAACGGGCCGCGATATCTTGTACAGTGCCTCCGGGATAGCCTTCATCTGTCAGTGGCGCTACTGTAGCTGTCTTTGCTTCATTCCTGTCAGTGTAACCATCGCCAAATTTTAGTTCCAAATATCATCACATGAACAGATAATGTCGGTGGCACTGTACTGCGTTTGTCAATCTATCTGTCAAGCTACTGTGCTACTGCTAATAAAATCGTGTGTTTGCTCAGTTGTTTCCTACCTCTCGCAAATGAACTCCATAGAAAGTCAGCAGGAACACTGGGATGTAAAAGAGGAAGAAGACAAACACAGCGTTGCTGGCTGCGTGTGCGCACGTCACAGCCCAGAACTGACGAGATTCGAGTATCCTCTTCCACGGCACTTGCAGGGATTTCTGAAAAAAAGGGCATCATTTTGCAGAGCTATGATTTTTATCGAAAATTAGCTTTCTGGCAGCGATGTCAGCAGCTGCAAGATATTTTTGCCTATGTTACTTAAGGCTCAGGTTTTAGCTTTCTAATGGTGAAAGAACTTTTCGAGAAAATCGGTCAAGTAGTTTTTGAATGTATTCGCTACAAACATACTCTTCATACATACACGCACACAAATACAATACTTTCCTCTTTCTAATATTAAAGTGCCTATGCTATTGACTCTACTATAGAGCATAGGCAATGGAGACAGCGGCAGCGATGGAGCGATCTTTTCAATAAGCTGTCCATTTTAGCTTTCAAAAGTGATTAGAATGCACTCATATACTTTTGTCTTTGATTCATGGTGCAACTTATCCATAAGCGCGAGTTAAACTGTAACTATGCAATGCAATAATGTTAAAAGTTCACTGAAAAATAGTAGATCAAGATAATTATAAATCACTTAAAGACGTGGTCCCTGTAGAGTTATTTCTCCTTTACAAATTATACGTACCCTCTTCAAAGTGCTCAAAGTCTCCTTAATAAACTCCTTCTCAGTGTCCCCCATAGCCTCATGCTGCTCAGGAGTGCTGGCCGTCAGTAATGCCCACATGATGGCCACAGAAAACGCCAACATGGCTTGGGAATAGAACACCAGCTCCCAACCTAACCGTGTTTCTGAGAGGAGACCGGAGATGGGTAGTCCTATCAGAATGCCTATTATTGAACCTGAATGATAAAATAAAATAAAATAAACAGTTTTAATTTGGAAACAGTGTGAAACTGCGATAGGCGATGTTGAGACAACGAAATTGATCAACTTCACAAGAAATTGTGTATCCAAATAAAAAATGAAAAAAAAAACATACCAGATAACCATCATGTTGTACCAGCCTATGTTAATACTCTACTTACTTACTTACTTTACTGTATAATAAACTATATTTTGTATGTATCGCGGAAGTTTTTTCGTTCACTTCCAAACTTGTATAACAGTTGTCAAAGATTATAACGATGTCCCAGACAAAAAGAGTTATTGAAAAATTGATCACTCATTCGTTTGGGAATATTGCCAATACGAGTTCAGCATTATTGTTTATATCATACATAAAAACTCTAGTTATACATCATTCCTCGAAAATAATTGTACTTTTATTTTCTATTTCAGTGCTAAATTTGGTTCATTTTTAAGGTGACAACAGAGTATAGGTGGAGCCACTTTTCTCAATTAATTACTTATTATCTATCCTATTTAATATTTGAAAGGAATACAATTAAGTTATCATGAAAAGGGCGCCTCTTCTCTGTTGTACCTAAACTTAACGGGTAAAAATTATTATCAGTGTCTTTAAGTGGCATACCAGAATTCACAATTGTGCTGAAAATTCCCTTTTCATTTGGCGGAAGGAATCGTGATAATAAAGACTGATTTGCAGGCGAAAGGCATGCTTGTGTTGCGCCCATCCATAACTGTGCATTGCATAGCGCTATCCAGCCACCCTGTAATAGGTATAAAACAAATCTTGTCATCAATCAGTCATCAATAATAGAGCACTGGATAGTGGAGGGTCCGGAGAAAGGCCTTTATCCAGCATTTGCACTATCCCGCTAACTGCTACGTACCTTAAGGTTGCCTGGCAGAAATTTCTACCTTAGCAATAAGGCCGCCTATGTTGTACTTTTGTTATGTTTTTTGTGTATTACTGTGTATTTATTTCCCTAAGTGCAATAAAGTATTTTGTATTGTATTGTATTGTATTAAATAAGAAGATGTACTAGATTTTTTATAATTCTTAAATAAATTATATAAAATAGAGACTTGCATATAAAATAATTGACAGCTATTATAATAATATGTTGATGTCTTTGGGTAAAAATAAGAAAACGTAGCTGATCAACATATTTATTACAAAAATATAATTTTCATGTCATAAATATATCTCAGGTGAATATTCTCATTAAAGTCATAATTCAAACCTTAAGTCGACCGCAAAATTACATGTAAACATTATACATCAGTCTGGCTCAAAGTAGATGGTACTGACATGTGTAGGTGTAAACAATCCTAAAGGTTGAGATAACATTGTGGATTTGTTATTGTCTATATTCTCGAAACAAATACTTTTAATGCTTTGCTTATGATTTTAGAGACAATTTAATCAAAACACGAACGATTTTACTGCATTAATCAAATTGTGTAGAAAACGTAAGCATCGAGAGCGATTGAAAGATAAACATTTAAATGAAAGATAGCTGAAAATCTGTCGTCACTTAACTTTTTGTATTTTTGTGTTTTACCGGTTCTTTACTAATATTACTTTATACTATATCTTACCTTCTTAACAATGGTCGGCATAGCCACAGCTAATGCCCCACTACTGAGAAGTACAGCAGTAAGCACATGCTTGCCCCCTGACTTCACTCGCCTCATAAACATTTCTGTTGGCACCAACATCAGGGCATACCCGAAAAGGAAAGATGATAGAATCGCTCCTTGGATTTTTCCATCCCAGTTATATATCTGTAATTGAGAAATGTATTTGATTACGATATTTTCCACCTAAAAAGGTAATATCGTTGAACACAAACACACACAAATCACGCCTTTAGAGGGGTAGGCAGAGCAGAAATGACATAAACAAAAGTCGTTCCGCCACTTCTGACAAGTTTTGAGGGTTATTACCTACAGATGATAATGTATATTGCTATAGTGACAGGTTGTCAGCTCATCGCCTATAAATTGCAATACACTTAATCCCTCGAATCCCTTAGCTGGTTTTTAAAGCATGCCCGGGAGGAGATGCAGCTGGCACATTCTGTGTTTTTCTATCGCTCCCAGTCCAGCATGAAAGAAAAGAAAAATATCGTTGAATATCGAAATTATTAACCTTTAATGATTTAGTAACAAGTTATTACTTATACCAGTTACCAGGTCGTTAGCATTACTAAAAATAAAATAGCCAAGCTAAAACTGTTTTTTTATTATATTATGATAAACAAAATAGGTACAAAATGATACTTTGTTTTAATTTCAATGTTATTAATGACAAACAAATCATATTATGAAACTGAAATTAATAATTACAACCTGTGACCACGATGTTACATCGTACCAGCGACCTCAATTTTCATATTCAATTCAATAACCAAAATAAATAAAAGTGTGCATATAGAATATCACAGTGCTTATTTACAGAGCTCGCCACCAAGCCTTCCAATTAAAATCTCTTTGCAGAAGCTCATAATTATAAATCAGTGGAATTCTTACAGCTCATGCTACCTACAGATATTTTGTATCACGACCTATCTAGTACTAATTACTCGTATACTATACCTTCTACGTCACGCTCACGACTGCCGCTCGGCCATATACTTGGTAGTCGTGCGTACGGACACGCGCGCATGTGTGCATTACTACAGGTTTACTACCGGCGAACTCACGCACACTAATGGCAATGTGCATATAGGTTACATTTACACACACATGTATTGGCAAAGCGGCAGTCGTGA
>JARACY010006063.1:0-19048 GCA_029255725.1 Scrobipalpa atriplicella
CTAAATATTGTCAATTGCTGTCAAATGAGATTCGAGAGTCGACATTATCTAATTAGTTTAAAATATGTTTGACTCAAATTTTAACATGGAGATAAATATTTTTCAACTGTGATGAAAATAAATATATGACGTTTAAGGAAAAAAAGGTAAAATTTGTCCTATTTTGAGCGTATATTTTTATGTTGTAAGTATGAACTACTAGACTTAATCAACTTTTCTCAAGCTAGCAATTATCATAGTATGTGTGTAATTTTATAACAATGTGCGTAACGCTGGCTTGTAACTCACAAATTATTTATTATCTAATTCCATGCCTCGCTCTATCATCACTTACTCTCCGGACGGTTTAATTACTATAAAATTATTAAAGCATTTATACTACTGCTAATTGTGGTACAACGAGCAAAAGTTATGTAAAAGAACCAACGGCTAACAAAGATGGTATTTGTTATACGATATAAAAAAATACTGAACAAATTTTAGGGTATGAAACTGAACAACTTTTCCAAATGAAACATAGGTCAAAATATGAAATTATATAATGAATAAAAAAATGGCAAACGGTGCCGGCTGCTTAATTCATTTGTAAGGGAGGACGCTCTTTGTTCTTCATATTTCGAATTATGTTTCTTGGGGAAAGTTGATCAGTTGCATGGGAAGATTTTATCCTAAAATTTGGTCATCTAATTTTATTACATTTGTGGCATGCATGAAAAAAAAAACTGTTCTTTACAAACCTATATGATATCATTAGACTAACCCTTCTTGTCTCTGCGTAGCCGGTTAGAAAGGAGAGCCGTGACTGGTTGATTGTTTTGATTCACGGGGCTGCGCGTGAGCTTCCAGGTGATTGTAACAAATACCACCGTTTAGGGTACCTTAGACAAGTTTCAAATGAAAATAAGTATAGCGATTTTGTATCGGAATCAGCGTGTAAAAGAGCGATAGAATGAGAGAGGGAGAGAGAGAGAAAGAGAAAGAGAGACAGAAAGACAGACTATTATTAATGATTAAAAAAGAAAATAACGTAATCAAATCAGAATGAGTCATGTTATCCAGAAATAGGTTTTGGCACTGTGCCCTGCCAATCAAGCCTAAAACGGAAAGTTCTATTCTACGGAACCCTATTAAATTGGAATAAAACACTCGCGTGCTAAATTTTTTATTACTGTTTATTACCACTTGCTACCATTTAGCCGGCAATTACACGGGTAATTAACACTAAGCATACACGATTACAGCCGTTTAAAGTTTTTCATACTTCTGCAATGAATAGCGATAATTATCGGTAGGAGATTGTGATAGGACCAAGCTTTATAAAGGGAGTGGAAAAAAGTGGAAAAAAAATGGAGAGGGTGCTAGAATTAATCCAACAAAACCTATGACATCTATGACAAACTGTCTACAAATTATCGCAGTCATTTTCAAACATTTTCAAAGTATGTTCAGCTCTTCGAACATAATGTCTTTCTCCCTTATTTGTTCCTGTACTTATTCTTGCATACTTTCAATACAAAATATAATTAATTAAAATTGTGTGGTAGTGGTAAAGGAAATTTGATAGATTGCAAGTACTGTAAATAGGATGTGTTAGTTGCAGGACTAAGCTTGTGACAAAAAATATTATAATCAACACAATTTTCAACAAAAAACGTGTTTGCTTATTTTAACACCCTGTACATTTAAAATTGTCACTAGGTCGTTGTAGGAGTGTATGTCCATATTAGGTGATCGATGGTGATGATACTTGTTCATTAGTAGTTAAAAGTAACGAGGCGGGAAACTTCTAAGGCATCGATGAAGGTATTAAACATAGTTGGAAATTCTCTGGACATATACAGATGAAATGTGATAAATGTAAAATAATGGACCCTTCACCTGTTCCGGTGCTAGATTACAGGTAAATGGGGAAACTGAGTTGCTGATGATGTAGTTAGCCATCGTTTTAATGTTGCTACATGCATACTACGAGCTGGTATTTCAAAAAGAGTTGAAATGGCTTTTTAAACCAAGGATCTCTCTCCCATGTTGGAGTGTAATAGGAACCACCTTCTAGTGGATTGGTCTGTGGACAAATCCGTCTGAAAAATCTCACTTATGCCGTGGGTCAGTGCGATAAACTGCAAGTACTTAGCACAAATGGTAACGAGTGACGCTCGTCAGCATTGTACGCTATAGAACGTAACTGTCATCAAGTAGGAACCACCCAATAGATTAATTTACCTTGATAAATAAGTAAAACAACAGAAACGATACTAGAAATTCTAACAATACATTTAGATCACGGATCAAATCCGTTGTAGAAAAGCGTTGTCGCGCACTCGCAGTTGAATTCCTGGACCAGATAAATCTAAGCGAAGCACAAAGGGAACAAAGTTTACAATAAATTTATTCAGGCGATCACAACAATGCTCTTCGAAGGGAAATAAGCTTGGCAATCGTAAGAATTCCCCCTTTTTGCTTCTACTAATGGCTTTGCGCTCTCCATGCTATCACTGCGCTGTGCCATTCAATCTTTGTAACTTATCTCTTTGACGAATCCACTATAACTCCAACTCACTTACTACTCCAATCTCAACCCTATCCTTTTCGATCTAAGGTCTATGTTATTTGGTGATGTTAATGTGGATAGGACTTTTCGAAGTACAGATGGAACGCGTGCCTAGCTCGTGCCAATTTGTGAATAGCGCCGGACGCTCCAGGCAGCTTTCTTTCCTCCATTGCTAAACTTGTTAGTTGAATATCACTGCTGTGTTAAAAAGGGATGGATTTTATTGCCCTGATTCGATATCGATAGGAGAACAGCCACATTATGCATGATTTTGTAAAACTTTGTACCTATGGAAGGTAAGAAGGAGTAGAAGGATAAAGACGTGACCATATCGGTCTCTGCTAATCTCCATAGAATACTATTAAAAACTTAGATACTACAAAAACAGTTTAGTCGGTTTTCCAATGGCCATCGGGTGTTGCTTTTAGGCCAATACTTTTGAATCGAATTCTACTTGCAAGAAAAATAAGTATATTACTTAAGTGATGATAGAGTTGAGAATTAATTCAATATCGGTCTTAACGAGACTGATTAACAGTTATATATTACCTGTCATTACCATCATTTCATTGCCTTAGTGATGATCCATAGCCCATTCATTCCTGCCCCAACAAAAAACTTTGATCTAATTGTTTCATCGATATATCATGGTCGCATCACTAGAGTTCGTGATGGCCGCTCTGCCTACCGGGCCAGCTCATTAGAATGATTGATGCCGTGTTTGAATGCATAAATATGCGCCCGCGCCTACCGCAACCGCCTCTGTGGTCCAGTGGTATTAGCCTTGGGCTCTTGATGCGGCAGGCCGTGGGTTCGAGTCCCATGTGGGGGAACACCAGATCTATATTTTCAATAATTTTGACCGATTTTTGCTTAGGACAAAGCAGACCGAATTACCTGAATGTCTGTCAAGAAATATCGTTTCTTTGCCAAGAAAAACTATTTTTATAACAGTGAAC
This sequence comes from Scrobipalpa atriplicella, assembly GCA_029255725.1. Lineage (NCBI taxonomy): Eukaryota > Metazoa > Arthropoda > Insecta > Lepidoptera > Gelechiidae > Scrobipalpa > Scrobipalpa atriplicella. Next base: position 3,511 of record JARACY010006063.1, read on the forward strand.
ATTATGACGTCGGTCCCAGTCGTTATAATGGTGGTCGTTACACAAACCATATCAGAAGCCTTTTGGTTCTTTGGATTCTTCGTCGAGTCAACATCCAGTTGATTACAATGATGAATGCCGTGTTTGAATACATAAATATAAGCTAGCGCCTGTTGCACCAACTTGCGCTCGCGCCGGTCACGAGCCAACGTGCGTGTAATGAACACAAAACACGAGAGACAGGGGGCTACAGGTTGATGATAAACTAGGAACAATTTTCAAGTGCTTTCGGATCTACTTCCTACCAGTCTATCCTTCTTCTCAATGGCAAGAAGAACTCTATCCTTGGCAACGGGCTATACATCGCTTCTGTACCAGCCTGCGCCCCTCGGGACGTTGAGCTGCCAAACTCTCTCACTTCTTCTTCTTAGCGAGTGGATTTTCGAGTCGAACGACGACTCTGAGGGCTCGATATTGATTATCTTTTCATATGCCGTTCCTGAACATTCTTAAATCTGAGGTTGTCCGCCATGCTTCTGCTTGATCTCCTCCAGTTCAGAGTAAAAGTAAAGGGAGCTAAGGTTTTAGCATATTACAATTTCGGATTAGATCCAAGCATATCTGAAATACTCCTTAAAAAAATCAGAAGTGGCTGCATGTCCACATCCTGTAAACACCACAATGAGTTTGGACCGTTTGGACTAAATAATTATGTTGATAGTCGTGGTTGATAGCGAGGAAATTAAGAGATGTGTGCCTCTCGCGTGACCCTTCTCTTGTACTGACATCGGCGCGTGCGCAATGGCTACTGTTGGCTCTTATATTTTACCTTCTGTTGACTGTGCCACCGTGAACAGAAGTGAGCAGAACAGTATCTATTTCGTAAGTTTGAAATTGGAATGCACTGACAAAGTAAGGGAATTTAAGTAGAATGTGAGAAAAAAAATTGGAATTCGGGCACCATAACTTGTAACAAGTTGATCGTTTTAAGAAGTAGGTATAGAGTGAAGGTGGAGAATCGAAGGAGAAGTCAATGAACGAAAAGGAGATAAGAATCCATCCAAGTTTATAGTAGTCTTGTTACAGAATAATATTTCTAAGCACTTCAAAGGGCCGGTAATAATCATTAAACCTTAAAGGCAACAGTAACTCATTTTTCCGTAGATGGATAATATTATAACTTTATAACCAAAGATGGATGTCGCTCACACTTACTCAATACTAGAATCCCTTCAATGCTGGTCACATCGTTGCTTCTGACCAAATCAAATTTTGCCAATTAAATCTCGGCAAAATTGTTGCAATTAAAACTATGCCTTGTAAGCTGCAATTTAGGTTCTTATCCCTCTTTACTTGAATGCCTTCGTTCCAGTTATAATCAATTCCATACATTTATGATACACATATCAGGAGCACATAAATTGTGTGAAGCGCAAAAACAGGGTTCTTGCGCTTGCGCTGGCGACGTCGAAACTGCTTGTTATGAATAATACATGGGTTATTATGAGCTCTATGATGTCCTAGTTGTCCTAGTGTCGATGTGGACAGTGTAACATTGTATGATACTTATTTTGTTCTAGAATGTCTTTTTAGATATTTACTCTAAATAATTCCAACACCTGTGTGACTAGCCTTTGGGAGTAAAATTTTGGTTCAACAACTTATTTCAGAAATGGTTTCGCGACCAAGAAAATAGTTTCAACTTACGAACAAAACATTCTCAGCTCGATGGTGTCCTAACTGTTTATTGATAACACTCCTTCTGTGTACGCCTTCCCCGAGTCAGTAGTTAACGTTCCCCTCCTCCGGGTTGATAACAGTAACTATCTTCGGCTAAGTGAATATTGTTGCATTTCTCGCCGATACCCACTGCCTACTGTTATTATGGATATAACTTTCTCACACAACCTGTGGTCAAAGTTTAAGGAATCAAATATGTATGGGTGTCACCTCTTCTGATTGTAGTATAAGTTACATATTGCTATCGTTGCGATCTTGGTGATTTTATGCGCATCCCAATTGTCCCCATTGTATATGAACATCTAGTCAAGTACTTTGGTCCTTTGGAAAGAAAGGAAAAAAATAAAGAATGGATCACTACGATGTACATTTACAAGAATTTGCTCCGATTACACTTTAAGATGGCTGATTAAATAGAAATCGACCACACTGTGGTCAACGAGCTTCTTTTGTAACCGCAGTAACTGTGGTTGGAAGTCATAGCTTCGTCCCTGCATTATCTATACCCGCAGGCGTTATTGAGATACGTAGCTCGATATCGTCAAAGAAAGCTCTTTGCTCGGTAGGTAATAGAAAGTGAAACTTCCTTTAATATTATTTAGCTGCTTTCCAGACATTAGTTGTTTGTTCCATTTAAAAAAAAAATGTTTGTGTGCCTATGTGTGTCTTTAATTCTTAGGCGCATTGCAGACTGAAAGAGTCGAGGAGGTCTCGACGACGCCATTTTAGACAAATTTTCTTTAGAAATTTACGTGACCACGACAACTGCTGATTTAAAGCTGCGCTGCGAGGACGTAAATTTCTAAACAATAGGGACATCAGACATATTTTAATTAAGTTGAAGTGATTTTATCTCACTAACTTTCGGGCGAGCTTGAGCATCACTATAACTATATATCAAAATTGCGATAGTAACGTTATAAATAAGAGGACATATAATTTTCACTCCAAACGAATTTATATCATTTAAATTTTATAGCTTCTGGTTAATGTATGATATTTCAATTTTAGACATTTAATAGTTCGACTATCAATACAGCTTTGAATTTATTGGGACAGAATAATAAAGCTGGATATTTCAGAATCGCTGGTAGTGCTAAAGTGGGACATAGCATTCCCTCTCAGCGGGAGTTTTGGCACTTGACAACTACCTACTCTACCTACTTGCTACTATGACACCTACCTTAGAAATTCTGGGAGGTTTATTCAACTACTATACTCCAGACTACTACCTATATACTTACCTATAGGTACACATTTACTTCGTTCGTTTTAAAGAAATAATTATCGTCACTTATTTAGTATGACGGGCGGTACCTAGTTTGTCCTAATGAAAACCATCGTATATGGTCGAAAAGAAAAGTGAGCCGCTACAAATATTCAAAATGATTTAGTAGCAAAGTGAAAAGAAAAATTTAAAACTTGAAGACGGTATACTGAAGGACACTATAGAGTCTACAGTTTAGACCTACCTACTTTTGATATAGGTACAAAGAATTGCAATAACTAGCACTCTACCCATTTTTTCTCTGACTAGGATTTTCTGAACACTATTTTATGAGTCCACCATTTTAGGTATTTTACTAACTTTTACAACTTTTCTGTCATTTTAATGCATCAAGAATCGAACTAGCAGAATAGCCCAGCCCTGTAACGGACGTGCGAACGTTATTAATTGTTTATTTATAACTAGTTCCAATCGAGAATGCTTTTCCAGGCATGCCTGCACAGTCGAGCCTGGCACAGATACCGCCGGTGAATTCCTAGAGATGTTACAATTTTTTTCATGTCTACTTTACGATTACGGCCATGTTTACTCGTAGTTTGTTGCAGACAGGAAAAAGGAATTTCCTCTAAAAACCAAATAAGTACATATTTGTTTGTGACTTGAATTTTATTGACCACAGAATAAAACTGATTTCTTTAGGGTGAGGTGAGAACAGGGGAGCACAGAGTTGTGAATATAAAATCTTGTAAGTATTGCGCTTGCGCCTGATAAGCATGGTGAGTATGATAAATACCTATCCCTCAAGTTAATATGGGCTTCCCTTATATCCTGAGTGGATTGATTTTAGTAATAGATAGGTATTTCTCTAACACACTTTACGCACACACCTATCTTTATTAGGCTCGTTCTAATAATAACGTAAACCAAATACCTAGAGCTATTTAATATTCCGCGTACAACCTGATCTGGGTTTGATTCCCATGCCTTTTTAGTCCCACGAGTTTAAAAAAACTGGACCGCTATTCTCCATATTATCGTACCGCTTGGGCCCGGAGTGATCTCATTTTTTTTGCTCCGTTAACAAGTTTTTTGTGGCGGGAAAAACTTACGCACTCATCTTGAGACCGAGAAAGTGAAGTCATTCGACCGAGGAGTATTGCTGTATTTCTTTTCTATAGGTAGTGAAGAGGTCCGATGTGATCAAGAAGCTCTAAATATTCTGAAACAATTTTAAGACATCATTACTAAGAGAAAATAAATTCATGATGTACTTACATGGAAACTAAGAAATAGTCTTCGATGCAGCAACATTAAGCTGAATGAAGCCATCTACAGAACTAGCTACTTAGAATACAAATTAGACTCTCTATGGAGTCGAACCGTAGAAGTTTATGATTAAACGATGAATCCGAAGCTTAATTACAAAACCATAACTTACACATAAAGAGTTCAATTAAAAACATCTAAAACACAACTTACCGCCTCTGCATCCGAAGTTTCTAAACGTGGTACAGTAATCAGCGAAACCGGAGTAAACCAGTTATCATGTCGGAATGAAAAACTGTATCAAGTCTGTATCAGCGTAGGAAATCTCCGCCTAGCGGGATGTCATTGAGAGTGAAAACAGCGGAGGCGTAAGGACAAACCACATTACGTGAGTGACGGTCAGGGGATCAGATGTGGAGCTATGTCACTTTCTGAATACCTGAAGAGGTTTGAAAATGAGTCTGTACTTGTATTATGATGTGAAGGTGTGTTTGTTTGTTCTTCTTTCACGTCACAACACAGCTCGGTCTGGTAAGTAGGTATGTTTTTTTGTATGGAGGTATTTAATGGTTGGAGAGAAACAGGCCGCAAGAAAATACCTCTTAGGCAGTAAGCTAGTGTTGATATTAGAGATGCCGAAAACTTTCTGTAGTCATAGAAAAGAAGTGAACATTTTCATACGACTTGGTATAATAATATTGGATCCTAGAAAGTTGACGAATTCATGTAAGGGATGAAGGCTTATCTTCGTGTGTGGATTTGAGACAAACTGAATAATACGAGTTGTCTAGATGGCTACTAATAAATAAATACTTACTACTTGTATTGTGATAAGTAGTTATTTTATTTATTGTATCAATAGTTAATTATCGGATATCCAGTGTTTTTTTTTTAGATCTTTTATTCCACAGAAGTAGAACAAAAGATATCGTTTGATTGAGTACCTACCTGATGTACCAACAGCAGTTTAAAAAAGAACTGATAACTATTTACATCCGGATTGCCCAAACTCTACACTCAACTTATTCATAGACTTCGTAACACTCAATCTTCAACAACGTTTAGCATCGTACGATCAATACGTCATTATCAACCACAGACTTAACATCAATAGACTCTGTTATCATTATATTTGGTTTACTAGACACTCGAGTAATATGAGTGTTGTGAGTTCTTAGCAAGATCACATCTTTTTATTTTGCTTTTTCATAACACAGTGACAAAATAGGATCTGAGCCTAAGCACTCAGCATTTAATCCAAATCCAGCTTGCTACTTTGACTTATGTGTTGGCTCTGTTGCTCAACGAATGACTTAAAAATAGAATTATAATGCAATATATCAAATCGCTGGGCCAGCGTAGTAAGTAAGTAAGTGAGTAAGTAAATATCAAATCAATACAAATTTATTCTGTGCAACATACGGCCCAAATCTCTACTTTATAAATACCTTTTTTATTATTAAACGAAAAAAAAGTGTTATTCATATTGAATATTTGACACGGCTTATTTGTTTGTTGTGAGACAAGGCTTCTGCCTCGACGTTTCGACCATATACGATGGTCTTCCTCAGGAGCTCGGAGTTGACACACCACCGCACGTCAGGTGTGATCTCTTTATAAATACCATTTTCAATGCCGAGTCTTCAGATGATAGATCTTTGATAACAGCTGTGCAGGTATCAGGGTACAATAAGACCTGAGGCGGTTGCAACCAGCCACTTACTCTTACCTGATTGTTACGTTTGTTTGTATTGGAATGTCTCAACCGTGTAAGTAGTCTGATATTTCTATCCGGTGTTCTCTTTTTAAAATTAGTGAAAGTATCGAGTGACCAGTGTTATGCTGAGTCTCCTCTTCCCGAGGGGGTCGTAGGGAATGGCAACTAATGTAAAATACGGGGTGTAAGGGACAGCTTCCCGCAAACTGATAGGGATTGCTCATGCTCAGTCAACGAAACAGAACAACTCATGCCAGGATATTTTTCCAGGAAATGAAAAAAAAAATGACTTTCCCATACAAAACTACCATCTCGATCAGAAAATTTGTATGGAAAAAGCATTTTTTATTTCCTGCAAGAATTTCCTGGTGAAAGTTTTTTAGTTTTGATGACTGAGCAACCCCTATCAGTTAGCGGGAAGCTGGACCTTACACCCGGTATGTACCTACTGCGCTCACCCATCTTAGGCCCGTATTGATAAACAACACTCGAGACTGACAGCGAGTTTGAGTATGTATCAGAAATGTCATTTCAATACTAAATGAACTGTCAAATCCGCACTTAATATTGCTCTCAATCTTGAGATCGCTTTATAAATACGAGCCTTAAAGGATAATAATCTTAGATATTTAGTGGCTGTTATAGTAGTGCCACTCAAAGTAATTTCTTATTTTTTTATTACAACATTAAAGTGTTTTATCTATTTATCTATCTATCCAGCCACTTAGCGTTAATTATTCTAGGTTCTAGCTAGATCTAGTTTAATTGGTATGTGCACTTTCAGTAGCTTTTTTAATGCTTTCTGCTACCAAAAAAGGCATTCCGGTTAGTTTAGGTAACCTACAATTACTATATGTTTAAAAAATAAGTGCCTAATAAAATCATTCTTATCTGACGTTACCTTGCATGTTTTGAAATTTTATTTTATAAGAACAGAAAGGTTATGAAATTATCATGATAAAATTTAGTAAAAAACAGTTATTCGTCAGCATGGGAGCACCTACAAACTTCTTTTCCTAAATCTAAACTTTACTCTATGGCCCGTATTTATAATCAGCTCTCAAGAGTGACAGCGAGTTTGAGTTCGTATCAGAAATGTAATTTCAGTACAAAACGGTCTGTCAAATCCATACTTAATATTGTTCTCAATCTTGAGATCGCTTTATAAATACAAGCCTATGTATAGTACCGTATTCCAAAACATAACGCAAATCCAAACTTAATCGGAATGTTGGATCTGAAACACTACACTTCAGTAATTCAGTATCAATATACGTGATAGTAATATATTATCAATTTAAATGAAATTGCCTAATAACAGTAGTATCTAATCGCATTACAATAGTAGTAGTACCTAGTGTTTGAAAATGGGCAGGACCAGAACTAACGACGGTTTTCAATTAAAATTAACAGCTGGGCGGGCTGGTGAGAATACCAATTGACCGACTTAGTTAAATGTAGCAAAGGAATTAGTTAGGTACTCTGATATTTTACATACCTACAGGTTATCGTCAACGAAAAGGATTTTTTTAGGGATGCATTTTTATATAACCCAAGCTTACCTATTTTTTGCCTCTGCATAGTTAGGAGAATACGACCTTGACCACAAACTGCTTTCGCAAAATAAAGCTCGAATATCACCTAAGAATTTTGGATATTTATCAAAAAAGTGTTATTTATTTTAAAGATTTTGTTATGCTCGTGAAATAGAGCTTAAATCTTCGAAAATCCGACAACAAACGTCCACGCTGCTATCAAATTTAGACCTTAAAATCAAATCCTCACCTTCACGGATCTCTGCCAAAATTCGAACACCCTTTATTTCGTTATTTAAAGGACGTGTGACGTAAAATAATTCAGTTCTTGTAAAATTACGTCTGAAGTTCGCCGCACTCATCATAACGGTACCGAAAGCTCGTCTGATTCTGGTTCAGAAATTAAATCCGAGCACCGCTTTTTATTTAATATTGATTGAAAAGTGACGTGTTGAAAGCCAAAAAGAGGTTTTTATGAGAATCAGAAGATCTTTGTACTTAGTGGTTCAAAAACTTGATCAAAGAATTAGCAGAGTTTAATTGAAAATTCTTATCAAAAAATCTAAATGGGAATGGAAACAAATGGATTTGTAAGTAGGTATTTCTTTCACTTACAGTAGTTAGAATTTAATTATGTTGTTAAATCATTTTTATTTGACAATTTGAATTTGGAATTCGATTATTTGACAAAAATTCTGATTTGTTGGACTTGGACTAATATTTATTTTGAGTTTTTATGCAATGCAGTTTAATCTTGATTCTAGTGAGGTGAGCAAAGTTGATTCAACGACAAAGTTTCCAAAAAGTTTACAAAACGAAAGAGAGAAAACTGCTTGGTGTTTGGACTTCGGTGGGTAGAACAGACCAATTTTAACATTTCTATCTCCCATGTTCATACCACACCTATTTCTTCGTGTCTGAAGTTATACAAGGCGGCATCCTTTAGTAAGATTTACTATCAATACCTTCAACCGGAACGTTTTAAAAAAATATTTGCAGCAAGTAACCTCTTATGTATAAGACGACGGGTGAAGAGCGGAGCTGTCAGCGCATCTAGATTACATCCCGAGGTTCCGTACGTCAGATTGTCATCATATCGATATGGCTTTTTAAAAACTTAATAACTGTAAAAAAGAAATTATGCACGGTCCCTCTTAAAAATATCTTAAAGAATATATCAAAGAGTTTCTTAAACTTTAGGGTCTCTTTTCGGCAGTGCCTTTGTGAGATTTTAAGCGGGTCATTCCGTGTCGCGAACTTGTCACAGAAGCTATTAAAAGTTTTCATTGGACAGTTAAAAGGATAATATACGACGATAATGATATTTCGCAATGACACAACACTCGATTAAGCTGACCCAATGTGTATCATGTAGGTAGTTGTGATATTTCAAAACATATATATCATTGAAATGTTGTCTTTGCAATTATTACTTAACTTAATCTGCTTTTGTATGAAATGAAACATGAAACGTGGATTTTCGTTCCTCATTAAATAGGGACTTGGTAAATACATGAACTTCTCACAAAATCATTGTTATGATTTAAAACTTATTTACCTATGAAATTATGCAACTTTCACGATGCGAAACATCATCAACTCATATACCTACGTCCCCAAAGAGCATACCCTGAAATAGGGCGAGCCACGATCCAAAACAGTTGAAAAAAAAAACTTATAGGCACTATTTATACAAATGTTGTTGTTAGCTGGTTTAGTAATTTTGTAGCTACTATTTTTTCTTTTCATATTTCGACCATAGAGATTAGTTTAATTGCTATTACAAGCCCTTTTATGGTGAATGAATATTCACATTCATAATTTTATGCAAACTTGCTTTATACGGAATGAAATGAAACCGAAGGAACCCTGCCAGCCCGGACAGGTCTCACAACTCGAAGGGAACTCTGCGCGCACTATAATTTAGTAATACTGGACGACATTATGCACAATAGTGTCGACGCTTATCTTCCCGCTACCGTGCAATTATCCACTCCTGCGCATGTTATCGGCACCGGGCCACTTTATCGGAAACTTATCGATGGCTCGATTTGTTGTAACTGCATTAAAATGACGCATAACGACGTCCATCATTTTCTCGAGCTTCGGACGTCGCTTCGGCTGGTCTCCAAAATGCGCGATGTAATTCTTGTATTTTGACAAAAAATGCATTTTATTTTACACTCGATCAATGAGAAAAAGAAATATAAAAAATTACTTGCCTTGGAATTGAATCTGCGGCCCTGGAACACCGTTCAATCGCTCCACCAAAAGAGCACCTGACCTCCTTTGACAAAATACTTGATATCTTAATATTTTTACGACGTTTTAGTGGATGATTACTTGAAGTAGTCAATGACAAGGTATCGAAATTACCAGATATTTAAATTATTTAGACCACGTCTGTTTTCTACAGAAGTCTTCTGTGTAGCTTTGCACAGAAATGTTTTTTCCGATGCCAAGACCTGCCGATGCAACTTTTTTCAGAAGCCGGTACTTGATAATGGAATTTGTTCGACTTTATTTTGATAATTACACACACTGGTTGAACTGTACGTAGCGCCGCGAGCTAATTCCTCCATTACAATTTATTCATTGAATGTTACATCTTAAATAACCAGGGTAGGGCTGCCAGCTCTTAAAATTGAAAAAATACTTTGGACAGCTAGGTTTAGAGATGTCAGTGTCAGGGCCAGATGGCGAACATTCTTGAAAATAATAAATAAAGATTTTATTTGCCTCAATATTTTTTTTTAAATATTAAGTCTATGTTCCATCTAAAACAGAATAAAATGTTGTTGGTGTCGAAGACCAAGATCCACTTCAGGTCACCGTTTTTCCATGCTGCGGTACTGACAGTTGTCAAATAAATGAAAGAGTCGGACACCGCATCTAAATTAGCTGGACACGAATTCCAAAGCTTGACTCTGTCCAATTTAATCCGAATATCTGACAACCCTACCAAGGAGGCGTTATCACTATATAAACCATAGAACGGTTATGTAAAAAGCAAGTGGGCTGATTTCCAAAGATTACGGGCCCTATTTGTAACGCCTATCTAAAAGCTAGGCCGGAGGCTGATCACTTCTTTAATTAAAATCAGTAAATTTAGGCTGCACAATGTACATTTTGAATTTATGTCAATTGAGTTTATAAAGGTATGGTTTAGAACTCATAGCATGAGGATGGTGATTTAGTAAAGCATTGGTTCCCATCATGGTTCAATAGTTTAACGAAATACAGTCGCTACACTCCCTACGATGTACCGCGGCGCGGGTCATCATTAAAAGCAGATAAAATTCAGTGTTTTTTAACGATCTTGGTTTTGATAGTAGAAAAAATATATTTGAAAGATTCTTAAACGCACCCCTTTCCTCGCGCATCTACCTCTGAGACTGGCCACAAATAACTTCCAAAATTTAAGAAGCAAGTCCAGCAGTGAAAATGTTGTGGCTAATATAGTTAGTAACTATATCAATAATATTGGTCCAAAAATACCTCCAGTAAGGTCCGTCGTGCATTGTGGACCATTATTTTACCGTTGGCACCATAAATGCTGCTCGTGCCTGCTCCGAATTCGGCGGCGTCATTAAAACTGCCCACCGTACTGCGACCGATCATTACCCACGCCCTGGAAAGGATGGGGAGAGGTACAGGAAGGAATTCAAATAAGATATAATTACAATATTGATGTGACCCTTATGTTCTTAAAAGAAATAATGTTCACAACTAAGATGTTATTATGTAGAGCAAAGTAACATCAAAATTATTACGACATGAAAAATAGAGTCCAAAAATTTCACACCGGTGGAATTTGAACTCACCCCTACTCGTGTTATTTATTTCATTTCAAATGCCGGCACCATGAGTGTCGTTTAATATTTGATTCAAATCTCTTTTACTTTCTCATGTTTTTTGTATAAAGATTAAAGAAACTACTGTAATTAGGATTTTAATTATAAAATGAAACAACGATCCGATATGTTTCATTTTGTAAAATCTGGAACTTTTTTAAAAACAGTATTATTTTGTGTTATTCTTTCAAGTAACTGAATGCATACGCATCCTGGTAAGCCTTCTTCTCGTAAATCTGTATATGGATTTTCCAAAACCACGTAAACACGCAACGCGATTGCCATCTCATTATCCATTGTTTCGATATCTGCCAAAAAGACAGTGTCTGACGAAGCTTCGGGTCCTAAATAAGGCAATATTTCACTATCTGGTCCACTCTTTTTCGTTAATTGGTTGGGATTTTCAACCGACTTAAAAAAGAAGAAGAGGTTCTGAATTCGTCGAGATATTTTCAATGTATTACCTATGTTTTCCGATTTCAAAGATGCCTAAAGCGATTTGAAAACTGTGTTGCTTGTTTGAAAGAGTATACTTTTCAGGTCCTCCTATGGTCAAACATTCTGATGATGGTGATCTGGGAAAACGAGAGAACTCTTGAAATTTGATTGTCACACTTGAAGAAACTGGTGCATTAGCTTTGTAGTGAGTGATTTGATTTCGCGCATTTGCTTTCTGAAAGGCGTATTTCAAGGCGGTTTCTTTTTTATTCAAAAATAATTAAAAAATGCTTGAAACGATATTCGGACGTGTTATACAAGGCGGTATACTTTCTCGATGGACTTTAGTAACTACAGGGTACGCTGACATTAAATGGATTGATACAGTTTCAAGTCTTTTTTTAGCTGGTTCCGGTATAATTTGCGTGGGATACAAAATTAACGTCAACTCACCGAAATCGTAATGTGAGGTTATGTCATAGGGCTGCTCCAAATTAAATTAAAGGTCAACTTTTAATGATGTCTTTAGTTTGGAAAGTTAAAATAAATAATGCAGATAAATATATTGGCAATATTCTTTTATGAGTGCTTGTCGGCTTAAAAATGCTGTTTGTCGGTACTTTAAGAACCAAAATAATGATAGCTATATTACCACCGCTAATGCTACAAGAGCAAGAGCATGAGCAAGAAAATGAAAACTTTTAACATAATTATAGCAATAACTGTACTTCAAGATGATTAACTAAATATTCTCAGTAGTCGGCAAATGCGATGTTATTTATGAATTTTACCAATTTTTTTTAAGTCAATTAATTGACCCAATATACGAATTTTCATGACACTCATTATTAATTCCTGAAATAACTTCGTACGTTTTGGAACTTCCCTGCATAGCTATATCTCCTTTGCTGACTGTACAGTACAATGACTGGATTTTTTTTTTGTTTTCAGGACAGGTTTTCTATAATTTAAACTTTTATTATTATCATTGTTAATAGCCCCTGTCTATATCAATGACGATTGATGGATGGTATTGTATTTTATTTAAGGTTAATTGCGCTTAAATCCAGATGTATTTTCATTTAATTGACACGTTAAACTGTGTAAAATCATTGATGTCGATCAATAAGTAATTGATATTAATGTGTTCTCCTTACGGTATTAATTTCAGTCAAGGATTAACGTAAGAACATAAGATCTTGCTCATGTTCCTTAAGTTGTGTGGTTTGGAAGTACTGTATCAATTTTAGGAGAGAAATTTATTGACTTGATCTTCACTAATACCGTCACGTCATATCGGAAATAAATAATAATATTATTTAAAAAGTTACATACATACATACATATAATCACGCCTTTATCCCTAATGGGGTAGGCAGAGCGTAAACTACTTAAACAAAGGTCCGCCACGTCTGACAAATTTTGAGGGTTGTTCCAGATAGATCTGTATATTGCTATAGTGACAGGTTGTCAGCCCATCGTCTAAATTACAATACTGAAACCCTCTAATCCCTTAGCTCGTTTTTACAGCATGCCCAGGAGGAGATGCAGCTGGCACATTCTATGTTTTTCTATTACTCCCAGTATGCAGCGCTGGGCCTGTTTCGGCAAATACCATCCAAATGAAGAAGGTTCAGTATAACGTCCATTAGTGTAGGTACTCTTCTGGACAGTAAAAATAGTATCTTTAAAAACAAATAATCCAACCTACAATTTGAAGTTATTTAGCGTAGCAAAATCATCACCAGTTACGCAAGCGTATGTTTTTGTGACAACTAGAGTAGAGTGGGTTGGTGCTGGGCCTGTTTCGTCAGTAACCTTGCTTTCCGTTAATTAGCCACCTCGCTGAGTCCGGTGATGGATCGGTCACCTGTTACACTTACCAATGATCTAGAGAGGACACTAGATGTGGCAGAGCCATGACAAACTTCGGCAATAGTTGGCGAACAGGTAAAGAAAATGTACATACATACATACATACATAAAATCACGCCTTTATCCCTAATGGGGTAGGCAGAGCAAAAACGACCTAAACATATGTAGTTGAAAAACATACAAACATAAGAAAATGTAGTTGCAAATAAAATTAAAACTTTGTAACTGCAACTTTGGGCCTATGGCAACACATTTTCAGTCTAATTCGCAAATTGTTGGAGTTTTAAAAATCTTCTAATAAAGTCAAAGTTCTATTTGTATGCGAGAAATTGTATTGTATCAATCAAATAAAAGCTGTAAGGCTAAAACTCCATTTTTTTTAATAGTTTTAGTTTCTAAACAGCTTTAGACATTATGAAGACTAACTTTGACTTTATTAGAAGATTTTTAAAACTCCAACAATTTGCGAATTAGACTGAAAATGTGTTGCCATAGGCCCAAAGTTGCAGTTACAAAGTTTTAATTTTATTTGCAACTACATTTTCTTATGTTTGTATGTTTTTCAACTACATATGTTTAGGTCGTTTTTGCTCTGCCTACCCCATTAGGGATAAAGGCGTGATTTTATGTATGTATGTATGTATGTACATTTTCTTTACCTGTTCGCCAACTATTGCCGAAGTTTGTCATGGCTCTGCCACATCTAGTGTCCTCTCTAGATCATTGGTAAGTGTAACAGGTGACCGATCCATCACCGGACTCAGCGAGGTGGCTAATTAACGGAAAGCAAGGTTACTGACGAAACAGGCCCAGCACCAACCCACTCTACTCTAGTTGTCACAAAAACATACGCTTGCGTAACTGGTGATGATTTTGCTACGCTAAATAACTTCAAATTGTAGGTTGGATTATTTGTTTTTAAAGATACTATTTTTACTGTCCAGAAGAGTACCTACACTAATGGACGTTATACTGAACCTTCTTCATTTGGATGGTATTTGCCGAAACAGGCCCAGCGCTGCATACTGGGAGTAATAGAAAAACATAGAATGTGCCAGCTGCATCTCCTCCTGGGCATGCTGTAAAAACGAGCTAAGGGATTAGAGGGTTTCAGTATTGTAATTTAGACGATGGGCTGACAACCTGTCACTATAGCAATATACAGATCTATCTGGAACAACCCTCAAAATTTGTCAGACGTGGCGGACCTTTGTTTAAGTAGTTTACGCTCTGCCTACCCCATTAGGGATAAAGGCGTGATTATATGTATGTATGTATGTAACTTTTTAAATAATATTATTATTTATTTCCGATATGACGTGACGGTATTAGTGAAGATCAAGTCAATAAATTTCTCTCCTAAAATTGATACAGTACTTCCAAACCACACAACTTAAGGAACATGAGCAAGATCTTATGTTCTTACGTTAATCCTTGACTGAAATTAATACCGTAAGGAGAACACATTAATATCAATTACTTATTGATCGACATCAATGATTTTACACAGTTTAACGTGTCAATTAAATGAAAATACATCTGGATTTAAGCGCAATTAACCTTAAATAAAATACAATACCATCCATCAATCGTCATTGATATAGACAGGGGCTATTAACAATGATAATAATAAAAGTTTAAATTATAGAAAACCTGTCCTGAAAACAAAAAAAAAATCCAGTCATTGTACTGTACAGTCAGCAAAGGAGATATAGCTATGCAGGGAAGTTCCAAAACGTACGAAGTTATTTCAGGAATTAATAATGAGTGTCATGAAAATTCGTATATTGGGTCAATTAATTGACTTAAAAAAAATTGGTAAAATTCATAAATAACATCGCATTTGCCGACTACTGAGAATATTTAGTTAATCATCTTGAAGTACAGTTATTGCTATAATTATGTT
>JARACY010006064.1:0-19040 GCA_029255725.1 Scrobipalpa atriplicella
GAAAGTGAAAATTTGCGAAAAATTGCAAAGTTTGCAAAAAATTTGCAATTTCCGCCACTACCGGTCGCCATTTCCGCGAGCCAGGGGGAGTATCAAATTACGCTTACTGCGCGAGCGACAGGGTTAACCCCCTGGCTCGGATGAGGAACACATGTGTGCCCGGTAATGAATACTACCGTAAACTCGGATGAGGAACACATGTGTGCCCTGAGGGACTTTAACTCTAAAAATTAAGATATGGTGTTTTTTTTACTTTCTTTGTGCTGTAGTTGATAGTAAAGCCAAAGACAAACATATACTCTTTTATTTTATACCATAAACTATCAATGTCACATAGAAAAAAATTAAAAAAACTCATTTTGAAGTTACGGGTTTTCTCACTGGCAGTGCGTTAGTGCGTTTGATTCGAATTTATTTGTATTTTTTGTATGAAATACGTATGAAAACACATAAAAACACGAAAATATACATATTTCCAAACATTTTGATACCAATTTCTCAAAAAACAAATGTGTAATTGTGTGGAAATTATTTTATTAGTATTTTCGTCAATAAAAGTGAAGTACTTACAAAGTACTTACTTTGAAAGGGTAATTTATATTTTTTATTACAATTTCTAACACCAAAAACTATTTTATTTGATAGTTTATGTATTCAAGAACAATTCCTGTAAATTTTATCCATAAACATTGTCCGAAAGTGAAAATTTGCGAAAAATTGCAAAGTTTGCAAAAAATTTGCAATTTCCGCCACTACCGGTCGCCATTTCCGCGAGCCAGGGGGAGTATCAAATTACGCTTACTGCGCGAGCGACAGGGTTAACCCCCTGGCTCGGATGAGGAACACATGTGTGCCCGGTAATGAATACTACCGTAAACTCGGATGAGGAACACATGTGTGCCCTGAGGGACTTTAACTCTAAAAATTAAGATATGGTGTTTTTTTTACTTTCTTTGTGCTGTAGTTGATAGTAAAGCCAAAGACAAACATATACTCTTTTATTTTATACCATAAACTATCAATGTCACATAGAAAAAAATTAAAAAAACTCATTTTGAAGTTACGGGTTTTCTCACTGGCAGTGCGTTAGTGCGTTTGATTCGAATTTATTTGTATTTTTTGTATGAAATACGTATGAAAACACATAAAAACACGAAAATATACATATTTCCAAACATTTTGATACCAATTTCTCAAAAAACAAATGTGTAATTGTGTGGAAATTATTTTATTAGTATTTTCGTCAATAAAAGTGAAGTACTTACAAAGTACTTACTTTGAAAGGGTAATTTATATTTTTTATTACAATTTCTAACACCAAAAACTATTTTATTTGATAGTTTATGTATTCAAGAACAATTCCTGTAAATTTTATCCATAAACATTGTCCGAAAGTGAAAATTTGCGAAAAATTGCAAAGTTTGCAAAAAATTTGCAATTTCCGCCACTACCGGTCGCCATTTCCGCGAGCCAGGGGGAGTATCAAATTACGCTTACTGCGCGAGCGACAGGGTTAACCCCCTGGCTCGGATGAGGAACACATGTGTGCCCGGTAATGAATACTACCGTAAACTCGGATGAGGAACACATGTGTGCCCTGAGGGACTTTAACTCTAAAAATTAAGATATGGTGTTTTTTTTACTTTCTTTGTGCTGTAGTTGATAGTAAAGCCAAAGACAAACATATACTCTTTTATTTTATACCATAAACTATCAATGTCACATAGAAAAAAATTAAAAAAACTCATTTTGAAGTTACGGGTTTTCTCACTGGCAGTGCGTTAGTGCGTTTGATTCGAATTTATTTGTATTTTTTGTATGAAATACGTATGAAAACACATAAAAACACGAAAATATACATATTTCCAAACATTTTGATACCAATTTCTCAAAAAAACAAATGTGTAATTGTGTGGAAATTATTTTATTAGTATTTTCGTCAATAAAAGTGAAGTACTTACAAAGTACTTACTTTGAAAGGGTAATTTATATTTTTTATTACAATTTCTAACACCAAAAACTATTTTATTTGATAGTTTATGTATTCAAGAACAATTCCTGTAAATTTTATCCATAAACATTGTCCGAAAGTGAAAATTTGCGAAAAATTGCAAAGTTTGCAAAAAATTTGCAATTTCCGCCACTACCGGTCGCCATTTCCGCGAGCCAGGGGGAGTATCAAATTACGCTTACTGCGCGAGCGACAGGGTTAACCCCCTGGCTCGGATGAGGAACACATGTGTGCCCGGTAATGAATACTACCGTAAACTCGGATGAGGAACACATGTGTGCCCTGAGGGACTTTAACTCTAAAAATTAAGATATGGTGTTTTTTTTACTTTCTTTGTGCTGTAGTTGATAGTAAAGCCAAAGACAAACATATACTCTTTTATTTTATACCATAAACTATCAATGTCACATAGAAAAAAATTAAAAAAACTCATTTTGAAGTTACGGGTTTTCTCACTGGCAGTGCGTTAGTGCGTTTGATTCGAATTTATTTGTATTTTTTGTATGAAATACGTATGAAAACACATAAAAACACGAAAATATACATATTTCCAAACATTTTGATACCAATTTCTCAAAAAACAAATGTGTAATTGTGTGGAAATTATTTTATTAGTATTTTCGTCAATAAAAGTGAAGTACTTACAAAGTACTTACTTTGAAAGGGTAATTTATATTTTTTATTACAATTTCTAACACCAAAAACTATTTTATTTGATAGTTTATGTATTCAAGAACAATTCCTGTAAATTTTATCCATAAACATTGTCCGAAAGTGAAAATTTGCGAAAAATTGCAAAGTTTGCAAAAAATTTGCAATTTCCGCCACTACCGGTCGCCATTTCCGCGAGCCAGGGGGAGTATCAAATTACGCTTACTGCGCGAGCGACAGGGTTAACCCCCTGGCTCGGATGAGGAACACATGTGTGCCCGGTAATGAATACTACCGTAAACTCGGATGAGGAACACATGTGTGCCCTGAGGGACTTTAACTCTAAAAATTAAGATATGGTGTTTTTTTTTACTTTCTTTGTGCTGTAGTTGATAGTAAAGCCAAAGACAAACATATACTCTTTTATTTTATACCATAAACTATCAATGTCACATAGAAAAAAATTAAAAAAACTCATTTTGAAGTTACGGGTTTTCTCACTGGCAGTGCGTTAGTGCGTTTGATTCGAATTTATTTGTATTTTTTGTATGAAATACGTATGAAAACACATAAAAACACGAAAATATACATATTTCCAAACATTTTGATACCAATTTCTCAAAAAACAAATGTGTAATTGTGTGGAAATTATTTTATTAGTATTTTCGTCAATAAAAGTGAAGTACTTACAAAGTACTTACTTTGAAAGGGTAATTTATATTTTTTATTACAATTTCTAACACCAAAAACTATTTTATTTGATAGTTTATGTATTCAAGAACAATTCCTGTAAATTTTATCCATAAACATTGTCCGAAAGTGAAAATTTGCGAAAAATTGCAAAGTTTGCAAAAAATTTGCAATTTCCGCCACTACCGGTCGCCATTTCCGCGAGCCAGGGGGAGTATCAAATTACGCTTACTGCGCGAGCGACAGGGTTAACCCCCTGGCTCGGATGAGGAACACATGTGTGCCCGGTAATGAATACTACCGTAAACTCGGATGAGGAACACATGTGTGCCCTGAGGGACTTTAACTCTAAAAATTAAGATATGGTGTTTTTTTTACTTTCTTTGTGCTGTAGTTGATAGTAAAGCCAAAGACAAACATATACTCTTTTATTTTATACCATAAACTATCAATGTCACATAGAAAAAAATTAAAAAAACTCATTTTGAAGTTACGGGTTTTCTCACTTGGCAGTGCGTTAGTGCGTTTGATTCGAATTTATTTGTATTTTTTGTATGAAATACGTATGAAAAACACATAAAAACACGAAAATATACATATTTCCAAACATTTTGATACCAATTTCTCAAAAAACAAATGTGTAATTGTGTGGAAATTATTTTATTAGTATTTTCGTCAATAAAAAGTGAAGTACTTACAAAGTACTTACTTTGAAAGGGTAATTTATATTTTTTATTACAATTTCTAACACCAAAAACTATTTTATTTGATAGTTTATGTATTCAAGAACAATTCCTGTAAATTTTATCCATAAACATTGTCCGAAAGTGAAAATTTGCGAAAAATTGCAAAGTTTGCAAAAAATTTGCAATTTCCGCCACTACCGGTCGCCATTTCCGCGAGCCAGGGGGAGTATCAAATTACGCTTACTGCGCGAGCGACAGGGTTAACCCCCTGGCTCGGATGAGGAACACATGTGTGCCCGGTAATGAATACTACCGTAAACTCGGATGAGGAACACATGTGTGCCCTGAGGGACTTTAAGAAACCTCTAAAAATTAAGATATGGTGTTTTTTTTACTTTCTTTGTGCTGTAGTTGATAGTAAAGCCAAAGACAAACATATACTCTTTTATTTTATACCATAAACTATCAATGTCACATAGAAAAAAATTAAAAAAACTCATTTTGAAGTTACGGGTTTTCTCACTGGCAGTGCGTTAGTGCGTTTGATTCGAATTTATTTGTATTTTTTGTATGAAATACGTATGAAAACACATAAAACACGAAAATATACATATTTCCAAACATTTTGATACCAATTTCTCAAAAAACAAATGTGTAATTGTGTGGAAATTATTTTATTAGTATTTTCGTCAATAAAAGTGAAGTACTTACAAAGTTACTTACTTTGAAAGGGTAATTTATATTTTTTATTACAATTTCTAACACCAAAAACTATTTTATTTGATAGTTTATGTATTCAAGAACAATTCCTGTAAATTTTATCCATAAACATTGTCCGAAAGTGAAAATTTGCGAAAAATTGCAAAGTTTGCAAAAAAATTTGCAATTTCCGCCACTACCGGTCGCCATTTCCGCGAGCCAGGGGGAGTATCAAATTACGCTTACTGCGCGAGCGACAGGGTTAACCCCCTGGCTCGGATGAGGAACACATGTGTGCCCGGTAATGAATACTACCGTAAACTCGGATGAGGAACACATGTGTGCCCTGAGGGACTTTAACTCTAAAAATTAAGATATGGTGTTTTTTTTACTTTCTTTGTGCTGTAGTTGATAGTAAAGCCAAAGACAAACATATACTCTTTTATTTTATACCATAAACTATCAATGTCACATAGAAAAAAATTAAAAAACTCATTTTGAAGTTACGGGTTTTCTCACTGGCAGTGCGTTAGTGCGTTTGATTCGAATTTATTTGTATTTTTTGTATGAAATACGTATGAAAACACATAAAAACACGAAAATATACATATTTCCAAACATTTTGATACCAATTTCTCAAAAAACAAATGTGTAATTGTGTGGAAATTATTTTATTAGTATTTTCGTCAATAAAAGTGAAGTACTTACAAAGTACTTACTTTGAAAGGGTAATTTATATTTTTTATTACAATTTCTAACACCAAAAACTATTTTATTTGATAGTTTATGTATTCAAGAACAATTCCTGTAAATTTTATCCATAAACATTGTCCGAAAGTGAAAATTTGCGAAAAATTGCAAAGTTTGCAAAAAATTTGCAATTTCCGCCACTACCGGTCGCCATTTCCGCGAGCCAGGGGGAGTATCAAATTACGCTTACTGCGCGAGCGACAGGGTTAACCCCCTGGCTCGGATGAGGAACACATGTGTGCCCGGTAATGAATTACTACCGTAAACTCGGATGAGGAACACATGTGTGCCCTGAGGGACTTTAACTCTAAAAATTAAGATATGGTGTTTTTTTTACTTTCTTTGTGCTGTAGTTGATAGTAAAGCCAAAGACAAACATATACTCTTTTATTTTATACCATAAACTATCAATGTCACATAGAAAAAAATTAAAAAAACTCATTTTGAAGTTACGGGTTTTCTCACTGGCAGTGCGTTAGTGCGTTTGATTCGAATTTATTTGTATTTTTTGTATGAAATACGTATGAAAACACATAAAAACACGAAAATATACATATTTCCAAACATTTTGATACCAATTTCTCAAAAAACAAATGTGTAATTGTGTGGAAATTATTTTATTAGTATTTTCGTCAATAAAAGTGAAGTACTTACAAAGTACTTACTTTGAAAGGGTAATTTATATTTTTTATTACAATTTCTAACACCAAAAACTATTTTATTTGATAGTTTATGTATTCAAGAACAATTCCTGTAAATTTTATCCATAAACATTGTCCGTCCGAAAGTGAAAATTTGCGAAAAATTGCAAAGTTTGCAAAAAATTTGCAATTTCCGCCACTACCGGTCGCCATTTCCGCGAGCCAGGGGGAGTATCAAATTACGCTTACTGCGCGAGCGACAGGGTTAACCCCCTGGCTCGGATGAGGAACACATGTGTGCCCGGTAATGAATACTACCGTAAACTCGGATGAGGAACACATGTGTGCCCTGAGGGACTTTAACTCTAAAAATTAAGATATGGTGTTTTTTTTACTTTCTTTGTGCTGTAGTTGATAGTAAAGCCAAAGACAAACATATACTCTTTTATTTTATACCATAAACTATCAATGTCACATAGAAAAAAATTAAAAAAACTCATTTTGAAGTTACGGGTTTTCTCACTGGCAGTGCGTTAGTGCGTTTGATTCGAATTTATTTGTATTTTTTGTATGAAATACGTATGAAAACACATAAAAACACGAAAATATACATATTTCCAAACATTTTGATACCAATTTCTCAAAAAACAAATGTGTAATTGTGTGGAAATTATTTTATTAGTATTTTCGTCAATAAAAGTGAAGTACTTACAAAGTACTTACTTTGAAAGGGTAATTTATATTTTTTATTACAATTTCTAACACCAAAAACTATTTTATTTGATAGTTTATGTATTCAAGAACAATTCCTGTAAATTTTATCCATAAACATTGTCCGAAAGTGAAAATTTGCGAAAAATTGCAAAGTTTGCAAAAAATTTGCAATTTCCGCCACTACCGGTCGCCATTTCCGCGAGCCAGGGGGAGTATCAAATTACGCTTACTGCGCGAGCGACAGGGTTAACCCCCTGGCTCGGATGAGGAACACATGTGTGCCCGGTAATGAATACTACCGTAAACTCGGATGAGGAACACATGTGTGCCCTGAGGGACTTTAACTCTAAAAATTAAGATATGGTGTTTTTTTTACTTTCTTTGTGCTGTAGTTGATAGTAAAGCCAAAGACAAACATATACTCTTTTATTTTATACCATAAACTATCAATGTCACATAGAAAAAAATTAAAAAAACTCATTTTGAAGTTACGGGTTTTCTCACTGGCAGTGCGTTAGTGCGTTTGATTCGAATTTATTTGTATTTTTTGTATGAAATACGTATGAAAACACATAAAAACACGAAAATATACATATTTCCAAACATTTTGATACCAATTTCTCAAAAAACAAATGTGTAATTGTGTGGAAATTATTTTATTAGTATTTTCGTCAATAAAAGTGAAGTACTTACAAAGTACTTACTTTGAAAGGGTAATTTATATTTTTTATTACAATTTCTAACACCAAAAACTATTTTATTTGATAGTTTATGTATTCAAGAACAATTCCTGTAAATTTTATCCATAAACATTGTCCGAAAGTGAAAATTTGCGAAAAATTGCAAAGTTTGCAAAAAATTTGCAATTTCCGCCACTACCGGTCGCCATTTCCGCGAGCCAGGGGGAGTATCAAATTACGCTTACTGCGCGAGCGACAGGGTTAACCCCCTGGCTCGGATGAGGAACACATGTGTGCCCGGTAATGAATACTACCGTAAACTCGGATGAGGAACACATGTGTGCCCTGAGGG
This sequence comes from Scrobipalpa atriplicella, assembly GCA_029255725.1. Classification (NCBI taxonomy): domain Eukaryota; kingdom Metazoa; phylum Arthropoda; class Insecta; order Lepidoptera; family Gelechiidae; genus Scrobipalpa; species Scrobipalpa atriplicella. The sequence goes on from JARACY010006064.1 coordinate 7,875, forward strand.
ACTTTAACTCTAAAAATTAAGATATTTTTTTTACTTTCTTTGTGCTGTAGTTGATAGTAAAGCCAAAGACAAACATATACTCTTTTATTTTATACCATAAACTATCAATGTCACATAGAAAAAAATTAAAAAACTCATTTTGAAGTTACGGGTTTTCTCACTGGCAGTGCGTTAGTGCGTTTGATTCGAATTTATTTGTATTTTTTGTATGAAATACGTATGAAAACACATAAAAACACGAAAATATACATATTTCCAAACATTTTGATACCAATTTCTCAAAAAACAAATGTGTAATTGTGTGGAAATTATTTTATTAGTATTTTCGTCAATAAAAGTGAAGTACTTACAAAGTACTTACTTTGAAAGGGTAATTTATATTTTTTATTACAATTTCTAACACCAAAAACTATTTTATTTGATAGTTTATGTATTCAAGAACAATTCCTGTAAATTTTATCCATAAACATTGTCCGAAAGTGAAAATTTGCGAAAAATTGCAAAGTTTGCAAAAAAATTTGCAATTTCCGCCACTACCGGTCGCCATTTCCGCGAGCCAGGGGGAGTATCAAATTACGCTTACTGCGCGAGCGACGGGGTTAACCCCCTGGCTCGGATGAGGAACACATGTGTGCCCGGTAATGAATACTACCGTAAACTCGGATGAGGAACACATGTGTGCCCTGAGGGACTTTAACTCTAAAAATTAAGATATGGTGTTTTTTTTTACTTTCTTTGTGCTGTAGTTGATAGTAAAGCCAAAGACAAACATATACTCTTTTATTTTATACCATAAACTATCAATGTCACATAGAAAAAAATTAAAAAAACTCATTTTGAAGTTACGGGTTTTCTCACTGGCAGTGCGTTAGTGCGTTTGATTCGAATTTATTTGTATTTTTTGTATGAAATACGTATGAAAACACATAAAAACACGAAAATATACATATTTCCAAACATTTTGATACCAATTTCTCAAAAAACAAATGTGTAATTGTGTGGAAATTATTTTATTAGTATTTTCGTCAATAAAAGTGAAGTACTTACAAAGTACTTACTTTGAAAGGGTAATTTATATTTTTTATTACAATTTCTAACACCAAAAACTATTTTATTTGATAGTTTATGTATTCAAGAACAATTCCTGTAAATTTTATCCATAAACATTGTCCGAAAGTGAAAATTTGCGAAAAATTGCAAAGTTTGCAAAAAAATTTGCAATTTCCGCCACTACCGGTCGCCATTTCCGCGAGCCAGGGGGAGTATCAAATTACGCTTACTGCGCGAGCGACGGGGTTAACCCCCTGGCTCGGATGAGGAACACATGTGTGCCCGGTAATGAATACTACCGTAAACTCGGATGAGGAACACATGTGTGCCCTGAGGGACTTTAACTCTAAAATTAAGATATGGTGTTTTTTTTACTTTCTTTGTGCTGTAGTTGATAGTAAAGCCAAAGACAAACATATACTCTTTTATTTTATACCATAAACTATCAATGTCACATAGAAAAAAAATTAAAAAAACTCATTTTGAAGTTACGGGTTTTCTCACTGGCAGTGCGTTAGTGCGTTTGATTCGAATTTATTTGTATTTTTTGTATGAAATACGTATGAAAACACATAAAAACACGAAAATATACATATTTCCAAACATTTTGATACCAATTTCTCAAAAAACAAATGTGTAATTGTGTGGAAATTATTTTATTAGTATTTTCGTCAATAAAAGTGAAGTACTTACAAAGTACTTACTTTGAAAGGGTAATTTATATTTTTTATTACAATTTCTAACACCAAAAACTATTTTATTTGATAGTTTATGTATTCAAGAACAATTCCTGTAAATTTTATCCATAAACATTGTCCGAAAGTGAAAATTTGCGAAAAATTGCAAAGTTTGCAAAAAAAATTTGCAATTTCCGCCACTACCGGTCGCCATTTCCGCGAGCCAGGGGGAGTATCAAATTACGCTTACTGCGCGAGCGACGGGGTTAACCCCCTGGCTCGGATGAGGAACACATGTGTGCCCGGTAATGAATACTACCGTAAACTCGGATGAGGAACACATGTGTGCCCTGAGGGACTTTAACTCTAAAAATTAAGATATGGTGTTTTTTTTACTTTCTTTGTGCTGTAGTTGATAGTAAAGCCAAAGACAAACATATACTCTTTTATTTTATACCATAAACTATCAATGTCACATAGAAAAAAATTAAAAAAACTCATTTTGAAGTTACGGGTTTTCTCACTGGCAGTGCGTTAGTGCGTTTGATTCGAATTTATTTGTATTTTTTGTATGAAATACGTATGAAAACACATAAAAACACGAAAATATACATATTTCCAAACATTTTGATACCAATTTCTCAAAAAACAAATGTGTAATTGTGTGGAAATTATTTTATTAGTATTTTCGTCAATAAAAGTGAAGTACTTACAAAGTACTTACTTTGAAAGGGTAATTTATATTTTTTATTACAATTTCTAACACCAAAAACTATTTTATTTGATAGTTTATGTATTCAAGAACAATTCCTGTAAATTTTATCCATAAACATTGTCCGAAAGTGAAAATTTGCGAAAAATTGCAAAGTTTGCAAAAAAATTTGCAATTTCCGCCACTACCGGTCGCCATTTCCGCGAGCCAGGGGGAGTATCAAATTACGCTTACTGCGCGAGCGACGGGGTTAACCCCCTGGCTCGGATGAGGAACACATGTGTGCCCGGTAATGAATACTACCGTAAACTCGGATGAGGAACACATGTGTGCCCTGAGGGACTTTAACTCTAAAAATTAAGATATGGTGTTTTTTTTACTTTCTTTGTGCTGTAGTTGATAGTAAAGCCAAAGACAAACATATACTCTTTTATTTTATACCATAAACTATCAATGTCACATAGAAAAAAATTAAAAAAACTCATTTTGAAGTTACGGGTTTTCTCACTGGCAGTGCGTTAGTGCGTTTGATTCGAATTTATTTGTATTTTTTGTATGAAATACGTATGAAAACACATAAAAACACGAAAATATACATATTTCCAAACATTTTGATACCAATTTCTCAAAAAACAAATGTGTAATTGTGTGGAAATTATTTTATTAGTATTTTCGTCAATAAAAGTGAAGTACTTACAAAGTACTTACTTTGAAAGGGTAATTTATATTTTTTATTACAATTTCTAACACCAAAAACTATTTTATTTGATAGTTTATGTATTCAAGAACAATTCCTGTAAATTTTATCCATAAACATTGTCCGAAAGTGAAAATTTGCGAAAAATTGCAAAGTTTGCAAAAAATTTGCAATTTCCGCCACTACCGGTCGCCATTTCCGCGAGCCAGGGGGAGTATCAAATTACGCTTACTGCGCGAGCGACAGGGTTAACCCCCTGGTAATTTGATACTCCCCCTGGCTCGGCTGAGGAAATGTGCTGACCGGTAAGTGCGGAAGATTGCAAAATTGTTTGCAAACTTTGCAATTTTTCGCAAATGGTTTTTTTCTACTTTCGGACAATGTTTATGGATAAAATTTACAGGAATTGTTCTTGAATACATAAACTATCAAATAAAATAGTTTTTGGTGTTAGAAATTGTAATAAAAAATATAAATTACCCTTTCAAAGTAAGTACTTTGTAAGTACTTCACTTTTATTGACGAAAATACTAATAAAATAATTTCCACACAATTACACATTTGTTTTTTGAGAAATTGGTATCAAAATGTTTGGAAATATGTATATTTTCGTGTTTTTATGTGTTTTCATACGTATTTCATACAAAAAATACAAATAAATTCGAATCAAACGCACTAACGCACTGCCAGTGAGAAAACCCGTAACTTCAAAATGAGTTTTTTTAATTTTTTTCTATGTGACATTGATAGTTTATGGTATAAAATAAAAGAGTATATGTTTGTCTTTGGCTTTACTATCAACTACAGCACAAAGAAAGTAAAAAAAAACACCATATCTTAATTTTTAGAGTTAAAGTCCCTCAGGGCACACATGTGTTCCTCATCCGAGTTTACGGTAGTATTCATTACCGGGCACACATGTGTTCCTCATCCGAGCCAGGGGGTTAACCCTGTCGCTCGCGCAGTAAGCGTAATTTGATACTCCCCCTGGCTCGCGGAAATGGCGACCGGTAGTGGCGGAAATTGCAAATTTTTTGCAAACTTTGCAATTTTTCGCAAATTTTCACTTTCGGACAATGTTTATGGATAAAATTTACAGGAATTGTTCTTGAATACATAAACTATCAAATAAAATAGTTTTTGGTGTTAGAAATTGTAATAAAAAATATAAATTACCCTTTCAAAGTAAGTACTTTGTAAGTACTTCACTTTTATTGACGAAAATACTAATAAAATAATTTCCACACAATTACACATTTGTTTTTTGAGAAATTGGTATCAAAATGTTTGGAAATATGTATATTTTCGTGTTTTTATGTGTTTTCATACGTATTTCATACAAAAAATACAAATAAATTCGAATCAAACGCACTAACGCACTGCCAGTGAGAAAACCCGTAACTTCAAAATGAGTTTTTTTAATTTTTTTCTATGTGACATTGATAGTTTATGGTATAAAATAAAAGAGTATATGTTTGTCTTTGGCTTTACTATCAACTACAGCACAAAGAAAGTAAAAAAAAACACCATATCTTAATTTTTAGAGTTAAAGTCCCTCAGGGCACACATGTGTTCCTCATCCGAGTTTACGGTAGTATTCATTACCGGGCACACATGTGTTCCTCATCCGAGCCAGGGGGTTAACCCTGTCGCTCGCGCAGTAAGCGTAATTTGATACTCCCCCTGGCTCGCGGAAATGGCGACCGGTAGTGGCGGAAATTGCAAATTTTTTGCAAACTTTGCAATTTTTCGCAAATTTTCACTTTCGGACAATGTTTATGGATAAAATTTACAGGAATTGTTCTTGAATACATAAACTATCAAATAAAATAGTTTTTGGTGTTAGAAATTGTAATAAAAAATATAAATTACCCTTTCAAAGTAAGTACTTTGTAAGTACTTCACTTTTATTGACGAAAATACTAATAAAATAATTTCCACACAATTACACATTTGTTTTTTGAGAAATTGGTATCAAAATGTTTGGAAATATGTATATTTTCGTGTTTTTATGTGTTTTCATACGTATTTCATACAAAAAATACAAATAAATTCGAATCAAACGCACTAACGCACTGCCAGTGAGAAAACCCGTAACTTCAAAATGAGTTTTTTTTAATTTTTTTCTATGTGACATTGATAGTTTATGGTATAAAATAAAAGAGTATATGTTTGTCTTTGGCTTTACTATCAACTACAGCACAAAGAAAGTAAAAAAAACACCATATCTTAATTTTTAGAGTTAAAGTCCCTCAGGGCACACATGTGTTCCTCATCCGAGTTTACGGTAGTATTCATTACCGGGCACACATGTGTTCCTCATCCGAGCCAGGGGGTTAACCCTGTCGCTCGCGCAGTAAGCGTAATTTGATACTCCCCCTGGCTCGCGGAAATGGCGACCGGTAGTGGCGGAAATTGCAAATTTTTTGCAAACTTTGCAATTTTTCGCAAATTTTCACTTTCGGACAATGTTTATGGATAAAATTTACAGGAATTGTTCTTGAATACATAAACTATCAAATAAAATAGTTTTTGGTGTTAGAAATTGTAATAAAAAATATAAATTACCCTTTCAAAGTAAGTACTTTGTAAGTACTTCACTTTTATTGACGAAAATACTAATAAAATAATTTCCACACAATTACACATTTGTTTTTTGAGAAATTGGTATCAAAATGTTTGGAAATATGTATATTTTCGTGTTTTTATGTGTTTTCATACGTATTTCATACAAAAAATACAAATAAATTCGAATCAAACGCACTAACGCACTGCCAGTGAGAAAACCCGTAACTTCAAAATGAGTTTTTTTAATTTTTTTCTATGTGACATTGATAGTTTATGGTATAAAATAAAAGAGTATATGTTTGTCTTTGGCTTTACTATCAACTACAGCACAAAGAAAGTAAAAAAAACACCATATCTTAATTTTTAGAGTTAAAGTCCCTCAGGGCACACATGTGTTCCTCATCCGAGTTTACGGTAGTATTCATTACCGGGCACACATGTGTTCCTCATCCGAGCCAGGGGGTTAACCCTGTCGCTCGCGCAGTAAGCGTAATTTGATACTCCCCCTGGCTCGCGGAAATGGCGACCGGTAGTGGCGGAAATTGCAAATTTTTTGCAAACTTTGCAATTTTTCGCAAATTTTCACTTTCGGACAATGTTTATGGATAAAATTTACAGGAATTGTTCTTGAATACATAAACTATCAAATAAAATAGTTTTTGGTGTTAGAAATTGTAATAAAAAATATAAATTACCCTTTCAAAGTAAGTACTTTGTAAGTACTTCACTTTTATTGACGAAAATACTAATAAAATAATTTCCACACAATTACACATTTGTTTTTTGAGAAATTGGTATCAAAATGTTTGGAAATATGTATATTTTCGTGTTTTTTATGTGTTTTCATACGTATTTCATACAAAAAATACAAATAAATTCGAATCAAACGCACTAACGCACTGCCAGTGAGAAAACCCGTAACTTCAAAATGAGTTTTTTTAATTTTTTTCTATGTGACATTGATAGTTTATGGTATAAAATAAAAGAGTATATGTTTGTCTTTGGCTTTACTATCAACTACAGCACAAAGAAAGTAAAAAAAAACACCATATCTTAATTTTTAGAGTTAAAGTCCCTCAGGGCACACATGTGTTCCTCATCCGAGTTTACGGTAGTATTCATTACCGGGCACACATGTGTTCCTCATCCGAGCCAGGGGGTTAACCCTGTCGCTCGCGCAGTAAGCGTAATTTGATACTCCCCCTGGCTCGCGGAAATGGCGACCGGTAGTGGCGGAAATTGCAAATTTTTTGCAAACTTTGCAATTTTTCGCAAATTTTCACTTTCGGACAATGTTTATGGATAAAATTTACAGGAATTGTTCTTGAATACATAAACTATCAAATAAAATAGTTTTTGGTGTTAGAAATTGTAATAAAAAATATAAATTACCCTTTCAAAGTAAGTACTTTGTAAGTACTTCACTTTTATTGACGAAAATACTAATAAAATAATTTCCACACAATTACACATTTGTTTTTTGAGAAATTGGTATCAAAATGTTTGGAAATATGTATATTTTCGTGTTTTTATGTGTTTTCATACGTATTTCATACAAAAAATACAAATAAATTCGAATCAAACGCACTAACGCACTGCCAGTGAGAAAACCCGTAACTTCAAAATGAGTTTTTTTAATTTTTTTCTATGTGACATTGATAGTTTATGGTATAAAATAAAAGAGTATATGTTTGTCTTTGGCTTTACTATCAACTACAGCACAAAGAAAGTAAAAAAAACACCATATCTTAATTTTTAGAGTTAAAGTCCCTCAGGGCACACATGTGTTCCTCATCCGAGTTTACGGTAGTATTCATTACCGGGCACACATGTGTTCCTCATCCGAGCCAGGGGGTTAACCCTGTCGCTCGCGCAGTAAGCGTAATTTGATACTCCCCCTGGCTCGCGGAAATGGCGACCGGTAGTGGCGGAAATTGCAAATTTTTTGCAAACTTTGCAATTTTTCGCAAATTTTCACTTTCGGACAATGTTTATGGATAAAATTTACAGGAATTGTTCTTGAATACATAAACTATCAAATAAAATAGTTTTTGGTGTTAGAAATTGTAATAAAAAATATAAATTACCCTTTCAAAGTAAGTACTTTGTAAGTACTTCACTTTTATTGACGAAAATACTAATAAAATAATTTCCACACAATTACACATTTGTTTTTTGAGAAATTGGTATCAAAATGTTTGGAAATATGTATATTTTCGTGTTTTTATGTGTTTTCATACGTATTTCATACAAAAAATACAAATAAATTCGAATCAAACGCACTAACGCACTGCCAGTGAGAAAACCCGTAACTTCAAAATGAGTTTTTTTAATTTTTTTCTATGTGACATTGATAGTTTATGGTATAAAATAAAAGAGTATATGTTTGTCTTTGGCTTTACTATCAACTACAGCACAAAGAAAGTAAAAAAAACACCATATCTTAATTTTTAGAGTTAAAGTCCCTCAGGGCACACATGTGTTCCTCATCCGAGTTTACGGTAGTATTCATTACCGGGCACACATGTGTTCCTCATCCGAGCCAGGGGGTTAACCCTGTCGCTCGCGCAGTAAGCGTAATTTGATACTCCCCCTGGCTCGCGGAAATGGCGACCGGTAGTGGCGGAAATTGCAAATTTTTTGCAAACTTTGCAATTTTTCGCAAATTTTCACTTTCGGACAATGTTTATGGATAAAATTTACAGGAATTGTTCTTGAATACATAAACTATCAAATAAAATAGTTTTTGGTGTTAGAAATTGTAATAAAAAATATAAATTACCCTTTCAAAGTAAGTACTTTGTAAGTACTTCACTTTTATTGACGAAAATACTAATAAAATAATTTCCACACAATTACACATTTGTTTTTTGAGAAATTGGTATCAAAATGTTTGGAAATATGTATATTTTCGTGTTTTTATGTGTTTTCATACGTATTTCATACAAAAAATACAAATAAATTCGAATCAAACGCACTAACGCACTGCCAGTGAGAAAACCCGTAACTTCAAAATGAGTTTTTTTAATTTTTTTCTATGTGACATTGATAGTTTATGGTATAAAATAAAAGAGTATATGTTTGTCTTTGGCTTTACTATCAACTACAGCACAAAGAAAGTAAAAAAAACACCATATCTTAATTTTTAGAGTTAAAGTCCCTCAGGGCACACATGTGTTCCTCATCCGAGTTTACGGTAGTATTCATTACCGGGCACACATGTGTTCCTCATCCGAGCCAGGGGGTTAACCCTGTCGCTCGCGCAGTAAGCGTAATTTGATACTCCCCCTGGCTCGCGGAAATGGCGACCGGTAGTGGCGGAAATTGCAAATTTTTTGCAAACTTTGCAATTTTTCGCAAATTTTCACTTTCGGACAATGTTTATGGATAAAATTTACAGGAATTGTTCTTGAATACATAAACTATCAAATAAAATAGTTTTTGGTGTTAGAAATTGTAATAAAAAATATAAATTACCCTTTCAAAGTAAGTACTTTGTAAGTACTTCACTTTTATTGACGAAAATACTAATAAAATAATTTCCACACAATTACACATTTGTTTTTTGAGAAATTGGTATCAAAATGTTTGGAAATATGTATATTTTCGTGTTTTTATGTGTTTTCATACGTATTTCATACAAAAAATACAAATAAATTCGAATCAAACGCACTAACGCACTGCCAGTGAGAAAACCCGTAACTTCAAAATGAGTTTTTTTAATTTTTTTCTATGTGACATTGATAGTTTATGGTATAAAATAAAAGAGTATATGTTTGTCTTTGGCTTTACTATCAACTACAGCACAAAGAAAGTAAAAAAAAACACCATATCTTAATTTTTAGAGTTAAAGTCCCTCAGGGCACACATGTGTTCCTCATCCGAGTTTACGGTAGTATTCATTACCGGGCACACATGTGTTCCTCATCCGAGCCAGGGGGTTAACCCTGTCGCTCGCGCAGTAAGCGTAATTTGATACTCCCCCTGGCTCGCGGAAATGGCGACCGGTAGTGGCGGAAATTGCAAATTTTTTGCAAACTTTGCAATTTTTCGCAAATTTTCACTTTCGGACAATGTTTATGGATAAAATTTACAGGAATTGTTCTTGAATACATAAACTATCAAATAAAATAGTTTTTGGTGTTAGAAATTGTAATAAAAAATATAAATTACCCTTTCAAAGTAAGTACTTTGTAAGTACTTCACTTTTATTGACGAAAATACTAATAAAATAATTTCCACACAATTACACATTTGTTTTTTGAGAAATTGGTATCAAAATGTTTGGAAATATGTATATTTTCGTGTTTTTATGTGTTTTCATACGTATTTCATACAAAAAATACAAATAAATTCGAATCAAACGCACTAACGCACTGCCAGTGAGAAAACCCGTAACTTCAAAATGAGTTTTTTTAATTTTTTTCTATGTGACATTGATAGTTTATGGTATAAAATAAAAGAGTATATGTTTGTCTTTGGCTTTACTATCAACTACAGCACAAAGAAAGTAAAAAAAACACCATATCTTAATTTTTAGAGTTAAAGTCCCTCAGGGCACACATGTGTTCCTCATCCGAGTTTACGGTAGTATTCATTACCGGGCACACATGTGTTCCTCATCCGAGCCAGGGGGTTAACCCTGTCGCTCGCGCAGTAAGCGTAATTTGATACTCCCCCTGGCTCGCGGAAATGGCGACCGGTAGTGGCGGAAATTGCAAATTTTTTGCAAACTTTGCAATTTTTCGCAAATTTTCACTTTCGGACAATGTTTATGGATAAAATTTACAGGAATTGTTCTTGAATACATAAACTATCAAATAAAATAGTTTTTGGTGTTAGAAATTGTAATAAAAAATATAAATTACCCTTTCAAAGTAAGTACTTTGTAAGTACTTCACTTTTATTGACGAAAATACTAATAAAATAATTTCCACACAATTACACATTTGTTTTTTGAGAAATTGGTATCAAAATGTTTGGAAATATGTATATTTTCGTGTTTTTATGTGTTTTCATACGTATTTCATACAAAAAATACAAATAAATTCGAATCAAACGCACTAACGCACTGCCAGTGAGAAAACCCGTAACTTCAAAATGAGTTTTTTTAATTTTTTTCTATGTGACATTGATAGTTTATGGTATAAAATAAAAGAGTATATGTTTGTCTTTGGCTTTACTATCAACTACAGCACAAAGAAAGTAAAAAAAACACCATATCTTAATTTTTAGAGTTAAAGTCCCTCAGGGCACACATGTGTTCCTCATCCGAGTTTACGGTAGTATTCATTACCGGGCACACATGTGTTCCTCATCCGAGCCAGGGGGTTAACCCTGTCGCTCGCGCAGTAAGCGTAATTTGATACTCCCCCTGGCTCGCGGAAATGGCGACCGGTAGTGGCGGAAATTGCAAATTTTTTGCAAACTTTGCAATTTTTCGCAAATTTTCACTTTCGGAC
>JARACY010006065.1:0-19038 GCA_029255725.1 Scrobipalpa atriplicella
CAACCGACCAACATATTTTTATCTCGCATACACTTGACTGTTCTCTCAGATTACGAGCATACTTTGAAATACTCATTAGAAATTAGAATTACCTTTTATTGCAATTTACATGCGATCATGCGAAAAACAAAAATATTTATTATGTATTTTAAACGGAAATAATTATGTAGAACGAAAATAAATTTGTTTTGTATGATTCTTTTATGATTTGGGTTAGCTTTCTCCTTGACGCAAACATTACGTAGCTATGGTAGTAGGTATATTTATGAATAAAGTTAATAAATCAACGTCATCATTTTTAAGATAAAAACTTAAACAATGAAAATTCAGCTGTAGATAGAAAATCGACAAATTTATATTTCTGTGTAAATTTCACTCCTCTGTTTTGTTACCTTGCTCACTAAACTTCTTGTCCGTGTGTATAGTTTGTAAATATAACAGCAGACAGACAGACAGACGACGTATCGTAGCTTATGCGCATCGTAGCGTAGAACATTCCTAACATCTAGTAGTTCTATTTATAACCATACTATTGTCTTCGTACGATCTGCATCTCTTGTCTGCATATTTCTGTTAGCTGATTTGATTATCCGTAACGGGTTACACTTTGATGATAGCATTAGTAAGCCTGAAATTAGTCTGATGTTTAAACGGGCACATTTTTTTTTATTGATTTTATTTTCATTACTTCGAGTGTACCTGCTGAGTATAAATTACCGGCAAACTTTTAGAATTGCATGGCGTAGTGAGAGGGAGAGAGAGATTGCGCATGAAAGGTCTAAAGGTGTGCTCATTGCTCAAGATGTTTCAACGGGAGCTGTATCGTTAGATAATTTATATGGTCTAGTAATATAACTGTTGTGTACGTGTGAAAAAGAAAACAAAAACAAACATAATTTTAATAATTGGGTTGCATGTAGCACGCACTCACTAGGTAAATGTATTGTTTCTTATCAAAAATAATTTCAGTAGTAAATTATTAAGTGCGTGAAAATGTTCTGATAATCAGATTTAAGAAACGAACAACTAAGCTAATATCGTCACGCTGGAACCTATCATCAAAATATAAAATGTCTTAGCCTCTTGTCTTCCTAGAAATACGCTAACCGCCAGTATTTTGTTCAAATACTTGAAGTTTTTGTTATACTTTTCCTACCGTGTAGTCCGACGAGTATAATATTTCGACATAAGTAACTATATAATTATTATTTGGGGTGGGATGGGATCTACCTCCCAGTGGTCAACCCCGGGCAACGGCAATACAGGCTAGCATGTGAATAAGTCCGGCAGAATGATCCCAACAAAGCGGTGGTAGGCTCCGCAAGGGGCCGCCTACGAGCCAGACCACACGACCACCGGAGTCCGGCGCCAAACAGCTTGCTGTGTTCCGCCGGTGCGTGAGAATGCCAGAGCCTTAACAGGCATCCTCTGGGTTTGCTCGCTCCATCGTCGACTCTGTCACGGTCATTCCTGACCTAGGTGTCTAGAGTCAAGGGCAAACCTATTCCAAAAAAAAAAAACCTAAACTATGCCTACTCGTATTATCGCGCGCTATAATAATTGACTTAGTCTATACGCATGTAATATCCATTACCTAAAATACCTTTCATAATTAATCTTTCAGTATCGAAATTCCACAGCGCATTCCTCAAAATAATGATCAGATCTTGACCGCGACGCGACCGATTCATTAGACCGGCGGTCAGGGCGGCCTATCGGTCCATCGGTCGAAATAGCCCCTAATCAATTAACCAACCGCGAGCTATTGATCAACGGCGCGTCACGGCCTGCGGTTGGTCTGCCGCGCCCTCCGCGCCGTCTAGTCCAATCGACGGAGATAATCATACTCATACATATCATATTCAATTCTTATGGGGTAGACAGATCCTCAACAGCGCTTAAGAAAAGCCATGAAAAGTTTTGAGGGTTGTTGAAAAAATAAATATACTAATATAGAAAGAATAGCCGAGGTATTTTACTCCAAGTAAATGCCTACATCTCTGAAACTTTGCACTTAATTAATTCTAAAACTACTTCACCTACACCATGCAGTGTTAGCGTTTACTAAATATCGCGTTAATTGAAAACATACCTGACAACTTATCGACTGGCCTTCGTGATTTTTATTCACAAGATTCTATTTATGAAGCGATCTCAAGTTTAAAAGCAATATTTCTGATACGAACTCAATGACATTAAAAGCTTGATCACCTAATTGTCCTAAAAGTAAGATGATTCTTGTTACGATCCATGAACATGTAAATAGTCGGTCCTGCGATTTCTCTCTGTTCATGTCAGACAATCTGTCCCATCAGAATAAGGCGGAAGCCACGTCTTTTTCGCATGCGCGAATTTTCTTGCGTCAAAACTGGCGGCGCGTCTTGCGAAAAAAACAAACGTATGGGAATGTATGGGAGAGGCCACGTCTTTCGGAGAGAGGCCACGTGTTTCGGCGTCCGGCGGTGCGAACTGCGAATGTCAAAAAAATCGCCCGTGCGTCTGCCAAACATCTGCCAAATCAGTACGGTTTTAGGGCTGCCACTTGTATAATTTTAGTTTTTTTTTTATCTCGTCACGGAAAACGGACGATTTTTTACTAACTTAATAATAGTTAGTAGATATGTTACGCACAATCCCCGAAATCGCTCATTTCGGCCATTGAGCGTTCTAAAACGATCATTGATGATCATTCCGCGGACTGGCAAACACGAAACAGCCAATTGCCGAATTCGGGGTTTGGCAGGTATGTAAAACGACCAATCCGCGGAGTGGTATTGACAAAATGCCAGACCCCGAACTACATTAAAAAAAAAACGATGTCATGGGACGTCGGGTCAACATGGGTCATGTCTGCGGGGATGAGTTGTCAGTGCGGGGTTAAGTTATCAGTGCGGGATGAGTTATCAGAACGGGGATGAGTTGTCAGTGCAGGGATGAGTTGTCAGAGAGGGGATGATTTGTCAGCGCGGGGATGAGTTGTCAGTGCGGGATGAGTTGTCAGTGGTTGTCAGTGCGGGGATGGGTTGTCAGTGCAGGGATGAGTTGTCAGAGAGGGGATGATTTGTCAGCGCGGGGATGAGTTGTCAGTACGGGATGAGTTGTCAGTGCAGGGATGAGTTGTCAGTGCGGGATGAGTTGTCAGTGGTTGTCAGTGCGGGGATGGGTTGTCAGTGCAGGGATGAGTTGTCAGAGAGGGGATGATTTGTCAGCGCGGGGATGAGTTGTCAGTGCGGGATGAGTTGTCAGTGCAGGGATGAGTTGTCAGTGTGGGATGAGTTGTCAGTGCATGGATGAGTTGTCAGTGCGGGATGAGTTGTCAGTGGGGGATGAGTTGTTAGTGCGGGGATAAGTTGTCAGTGTCAGACAACTTATGATGCGCTGACAATTTATCCCGCACCGACAACTTATCGCGCTCTGACAACTCATCCCCGCCCAGACAACTCATCCCACACTGACAACTCACCCCGCACTGACAACTCACCCCGCACCGCACTGATAACTCTTCCCCGCACTGACAACTCATCTCCGCCGACACGATCCATGTTGACCCGACGACCCATGACAGCGTTTTTTTTATTTAGTTCGGTATCTGGCATTTCTTCTATGCCATTTCGCGGTGTGGTTGAATCAAAAACTGCTCACTTCGCGGGCTGGCATTTCATCAGTACCACTCCGCGGATTGGTCGTTTTACATACCTGCCAAACCCCGAATTCAGCAATTGGCTTTTACGTGTTTGCCAGTCCGCGAATGGTTGCTTCAAAACGTCTGTTGTAAGATTTTTCTCTATAGAGCAATGGCAGCAATTCGTGGTTAACTATTAAGTCCAAACCTGTCACTTTCTATCATGAGGGAAGAGTACGGGATGGCAATAATTCTAGTTGAGATTTAGTTAAGTCGTGATGGTTACGAATCGGGCCCATTGTCTGTATCAGGTTCTTTGTTTACTTTTATTAGGATGTTATTTGTGTGCAATAATAAATGGTTAAATATATATATTTTTAATCCGACTTTTGCACCGTGATACTCAGAATAAAACCTCCTTGTACTGGGTAGTTCTCCTGATTGACGGAAATTTCTGTCAATGTTCCGCGATAAAAACATTACATTAGAATAATTTTACAGCTACAAGCTTTTTAATGTGAATAGTAGGTATATAGCTTTTTGGAGGTGGGTCACTTAGTATATTTTTTTTAAATGTTTAAGTTTTTATGTAATAAATAGTTAAAAATTTCCGTCATATAATTTCAGTTGGAGAACTACTACGCTGTGATAAGATTGCAAAATATTTTCACCTGGCAGCCCTAACATGTTTTGACCATGAGTCCGTGCCAAATAACTTTGCGCGTGAAGAAAAATGGAACTAATTTTTTCAGTCTCCAAAGTGTCATGTTCTAAAGACACTAGCGCCATACATAACCGCAAAGTTATCTGGCACGGACATGGACAATATGTTAACAGGACTGAGCTCCGGCAACAAGAAAATGTGCCGTGCGAGATAGCTAGATGTGAACTCTCTGTCCCTTTTGAATAAAGGAGACCGTTCCAAAAGTTCCAAAACCGTATACCGGGGTAATATCCTATGGTGCACTGCACTTATTACCGTAATTCTGCTAGCAGTGGACCACCAATCAGACGTCAGCAAAACAGCAGTAACAAAAAATTTTATTTGAAGACTTTCGCGCTTTGCACACATTATAACTCAAACACATACGTGCTTTGATACCCCTGTTAAACAGTTATAATGGCCCCGATTCGTAACCATCCCGACTTAACTAAATCTCAACTAAAATTATTGCCATCCGGTTCTGTTCTCTCATGGTAGAAAATGACAGGTATGGACTTATATTAGTTAAGTCGCGTATTTTGCAACCATGATTTGCTACCAATGTTGAACTTGAGTTATCGCCTAAATTAAAAAATAATACTGAAACTCTCGAATTCCTTAGCTGGTTTTTAAAGTATATACCTACCCGGGAGGAGATGCGGCTGGCACATTCAATGTTTGTTTGTTTGTTTGTTTGTTTAAAACCGTATACTGGGGTTATATCGTATGATGCACTGCACTTATTATCGTTATTAGGTAATTAAAATTTATTTTTCTGGTATATTTCAAATTCTGCTAGCGGTGTGTTTATTGCATGCAAGTCCGTTTTCTTGATTGACATTTAAGTCCAAAAATAAACGAATTTTGATTTGAAGTTGCTCAAGCTTATTTAAAAGCTCATCTGCGGCGATATATAGCGGGAGTCGGCGATATCTAAAATAGGAAAGAGTAAAGTTTAAGAAAGAGATAGTAGGAAGATTGATAATCAAAAATGTTGACTAAACAATATTTTGTTTTATTTGTTACTGAGCCTTAGCCATACGGTTACGGAACAGTCTCCCCTAGTTGCTTTTATTTATTTTTATGTATAATATTTGCTTTTAATTATGTTTTTTACTTATGAAATGAACGATTACAAAGGGACAAAGAAATCACGTATCTCGTTCGATACGAGTTCTATCTCACTCGACTCGTTTTTTATATGATAGCTCTGGCAGACCATATTCAATATTAAATACAAGTTCATAGGGCGTTACCTACACCCTATGAACTTGTATTAGAATGTCAATTTTTTATACCTAGTGCTCAGTCCTGTTATTAGCAATAAGTCCATGGTTTTGACATGGCATATATTAGACATATATTGACATTACGTGACATGTTTACATAAATTCGCGCATTTGGTCGCGGCTTCTTAGTACAGGAGTCAACCTAGCGATAAATGATGACCATCGAAACAGATGAAACGTATGCATGGAGTGTGGCAAACCTCAATGAAAACTTATCAAACGTCTACCAATCGAAATATAATCGAAATAAAAAAGTATATAGTTCGTAAATAATGTCTCCTTCATTTTGTATGTGTTCCAATTATGTACATCAAAAAGTTAAATTGGTAATCTACTGGATTACAAACAATAAATAGGTATTGTTTTGCTATACAGGCATCATTAATTCAAAATGGTATCATTTATTTAATATTATCAAAACTTTAGACAAGTGTATCGGCATCATGCTCTTGGTCTATATTGGTCATGGTCTGTCAATTTAGACGCCGCCGCAGAAACAGACGCCAAAACAGACGCAAAAGTTGCCGCAGAATCAGACGCGCAAAGACGTGGCTTCCCTGTAAGAGATTGAAGGAATAGTCCTTGTGTATTGTACAAACACATGGCACCAATAACTAGTACCGCGCAGTTGGCCGATCTAGGGCATCCAATCCCGCAATTCCGGGATCCCGTTATACCGAGATCCCCCGCCATTTTTAATATAAAAAAATAAAACCTGCTATCAGTCGTAAGAGCTCATTATAAATACGGACTACACACAGGCTCGTATTTATAAAGCGATCTCAAGTTTGAGAGAAATATTAAGTGTGGATTTGACAGGCCGTTTTGTACTGCTGTCACTCTTGAGAGCTGATTATAAATACGACCCACAGTGTAGCATGGTGTAAATCAGTGTCAGAATCACCTAGACAATTTAATTTTAATTTGTGGACAATTTATCAGTTCGCCACGGAGTTTTTTTTTTCGGACATCTTCATACAACAATGTCTTCATATTTACTGGACTGTTACGGCGTATGCGGTCGCCGCGCGGTCGTCCTAATTGCGCGCGTAACTGATTGCACGCGCGTTGCGAATAACGACGCGTGCACGAGAGCTTGTCATATTGCAGATTGTGCGAGCGTGTGTGAGGGATTGTGCGTGCTTGATGGAGTGCGTTTGAAACTGTTAACAAATTCATCTTATGATCAGTTAATAGACAATCAGTAACTATTTGCCTTCTGCGGTTCTGTCACACTATAGGTGTCGCGGCGTTCCATATATCTACATCATGTATACCATATTCCACGACATAGACTAGATTATAGTTAAAATATATATATAATAAGTAAAGATCGGAGCACGTAAATGTACAGTTACAATAGAAATAATCTCATCAGCCATGAGATGTAATCTGTCTGACTCCAGCATAATATGAAACTAGCAGTATGAAAGCCACCGCGGTGGAACGGACAATTGTGGTAGTCCGTCTTACTCTCTGCACGGCCGCCGTCACCCGACTGCTTGCTTCACAGCTGCCGGGTGTTCGTACTCGGAACAGTAAGACCCCTGAACCTGGCTCGTGCTCAGGTCAGGCTTTACACTCACTATCGTCTTTAAGAACCTCAGTGTTCTATCTTTCATAACCGTTCTGGGACCTTATTGAGCTGCCTCTTCTGACGTGGCTCTAAGTGCCACAACAACCGCCGAGGCTCCAATCCTCCCCTACACCTCGGCCCATGCCTCGCAACTCTTATCTCATCTCATGCCCAACAGCACTTCTGGGTCATCCCTTAGTCACTGTAACCTGAGTATCGTTTACTCTCTCATGGGCATGAGGAACAACAAACATAGGCCTTACGCTCATGGTCACTGTAGCTATTTCAACATTATACTCTGGCAGACAGACCACATCCATAACCTCTCTTAGGTTCTTTTATAGGGTACAAAGGACTCACCAGACAATCTCCTCATCGGGGCTACGCTCGAGTCCACACTCGAGTCTACTGCGTGTGTCTACGCAGGTATCCATACCTTGGCGCTTGACTTCCCAGGGTCTTGACCACTTCCACTTCCCTCATGTCCGCATCCATGATTTTACACTTCTCCTCCCACCTACAAGCTTTCAATTAAATCAGCCTCCCATAGACAATCGATTCAGAGTTTCCAATCTAAACAGAATTGCCAGAGTAAAAATATACTTACCAAAGGGTGGAAATATTCGAGCTCGCGGAATCTCCGCGACACTCCCGAGGCGGAGCAATAAGTTACAGTAGGACACTGAGTTGGCGTGTCCATTCTGCTATTTTTTCTCTAGCTCTCATAGCAGCAACTCTTCTCAGTCGAGTTCTCTCAACTGAATCATACTGGTCATCGGTTGTTTCTTCCAAAGGTTCCCTCATAACTTCTAAGTTTGCCGGAGATTGTGTATCGACATTTTCCAATACTGTTATAGGTCTCCGGGAACTATCACACAGTATATCATCTGGTATGTCTTCCAGTACCTCCATAGGTCTCGGAGAACTATCACATAGTATATCATCTGGTGCGTCTTCCAGTACCTCCATAGGTCTCGGAGAACTATCACATGGTACGTCAGCTGATACATCTTCCAGTACTTCCATCTGTGTTATATCCGGTTGATGATCCTCCAAAATATTATCAGGTTCTTGCATGGGTTCAATGGGGACTACAACATCTTCTCTAGGTTTCTTATCGTCCGGTATAGCATGCGAACGTCCGTCATCATCCCTTTGACGAACCTCAGAGACTTCGCTATCCAAATCTACTTCTAATGGATATAAGTGTCCCAAAGAACGAATGAACTCTTTTTTTCCAACCACTACCTTTGCTGAGCGGTATTGGCCATCTGAGCTTCTTATCAGAGACGATATTTTCCCCACCTTCCAATTTTCTCTATTCTTGGAATCATCCTTCAACTGAACTATATCACCCTCTTTGGGCTTTCTATGTGATTTCACTCGTGATTGACGATATGAGTGGTTATACCTTTCCATAAGGCTTGTCAAATATTGGTTCGTAAACATATTCTTGAAATCGCTCAAAACAGCATGTCCTCTCCGCCAACTCTTTATCAGATCAATCTTGATGGTGGTTTCAGTACCAATAGACTGTTGTGAAGGAACTGGTATAAGACATTCCCCTAGTGTAAGAAAGTCAGATGGCTTCAGAACATATTCCAACTCCGCACCCACAGAAGTAAGTGGCCTCGAATTTATAACCATCTCTACTTCCTTGATGATTGTCAGTAACTCGTGATCTTTCAATAGATGCTTACCCAATGTGCGTTTCAAACAGTTCTTTACCAACGCAACAAGTCTCTCATAAAATCCTCCTTTCCAGGGAGCCAATTGTGTAATGAACTTCCATTGTATGCCATTCTCCTTACAGTATGGGCTCGTGAGAATTTCGGAAACCAGTTTGAAATATAGAGCGTTATCAGAAATGATTTTCTTAGGTAAGCCTCTAGCCGCAATACATCGTCGCAGTGCAAGTAGGCACTCTTCACTCGTTAGGTTTTTTATTACTTCTAAATTTACCGCTCTAATTGCTAAGCAGGTGCTCAAACAGATCCATCTTTTTTCCAAGCCCTCATCAGTTTTTACAAATAACGGACCCAAGTAATCGAGGCCCATATATGTGAATGGTGCACTGTAGTTTACACGTTCTTCAGGCATTGCAGGAGCAGGTGGTAATTGGTACGGTCCACCACCGTGTTTTATACATTCTGAGCATTTTTTTATACATTTTTGTACCTGAGCTCTACCTTGAGGTATCCAATATTTTTGCCTGAGTATACTAAGAGTGTGCGACACACCAACATGATAGTTATCCTCATGAATCTTCTTTATCAGCTCTATGGTGAACGAACAATTTTTAGGAATCAAAACAGGGTGTTTTTTATCATATGACCACCTCGTATTGGCCATCCTGCCTTTACACCTGAGGAGTCCATCCACATCTAGGAATAAACCTAAATTTCTTGATAGGTGAGTTTCCTTCCCAGACATCTCTTCCGGAAAAAATTCTGATTGCAGCTTCTTAATGATTCTCACACTCTCCATTTCAATATCTTGAACTTCATTAATCTGAGGGTTTTGCAGGTTCTCAGAGTTCGTTCTAGTTTCTGTTTCAGAATCTCTGTCTTCATTTATCTGAATATTTTGTAAAGCATCTAAATACACATCATCATTGTCTTCATATCCTCTCGTCACCATCTCGGGGCCATCTATAATATCCAGAGCCTCCCCAACCAAAAGAGAAAGTTGCGATTTACCTATAAGTGTATATCTCATCTCCGGCCACATATCTTTGTTTTCTTTCAAAAATTCTGGACCATTGAACCATAAGTTCTTCTTACTTTCCCATGTCTCTGGACGGGTTGCTACATCAGCTGGGTTTTCTTTTGTGTTTATGTAGCAATATTGTATATCAGGAGTTTGTCTGATCTCATTTACTCTACGTGACACAAACGGTGGTAGCAATTTGTTCGAATGTATCCAATTTAGAACAATGAGGCTGTCAGTCCAGAGGTATTGTTGATGTATGGGAAGATCCAGGGCATTCTTCACGTATTTCATCAGTCTGTTGCCAATCAGATAGCCTAATAGCTCAAGTCTAGGTATCTTGAGATCATCTTTGTCATCAACAGGCGTTATTCTCGATTTTGACATTATAAGCTTTACGTCTGCTTGATTATTGTAGTATGTTAACAGATATACTACTGCAGCGTAAGCATTCTTTGATGCATCCGTAAAACAATGTAAGTCATAGGTCATATCTTCCTTTTTTGCATTAACATGACCCACATATCTCGGTATGGCTATTCCTTTGACTGTGGCCAGATTCTCCACGATTTTCACCCATATCTTTATGCAGTCTTCTGGAAGTGTAGAGTCCCATTTCATCTTTCTTGTACATAATTCTTGGAAAAGCATTTTTGCGGGTAATAACAAAGGCGCTACGAATCCGCATGGATCATAGAGTCTAGCTAAAATTTTTAGGACTTCTCTCTTTGTAATAATCTGACTATCGATGTTTTTATTAAACCTTACTAACAACACATCTTCTTTGAGGTTCCATAATAGACCTAATAGTTTTATCTCTTCCACTTGTTTGGCTCTATATTTCTCAGGAATTTGGTCTACTAGTTCTTGACTGTTAGATGTGAAATCTCTAATATTCATGGACAACTCGTTAAATGCAGCCTTTGTTTCATTGTATAATTGTACACCTTCTTCTACTGTTTCAACATTCGTGACCAAATTGTCTACATAACATCTATCAGCAATTTTCTTGAGAAGCTCTTGATTTGTTTTTGACATGTGATGTCTAATTGTTGCTGTCAGTATAAAGGGGCTAGCAATTATGCCAAAAGGCACTCGGCAAAATCTCATATGTATAAGGTTATCTTCTGTTATCTCTTTATTAAAATCTTTCACCCATAAGAATCTAGTGACATCCCTGTCTTCTAACTGAAGGCCAATTTGTAGGAAGGCCTTTTCGACATCACCCACAATACCAATCTTCCCTGTTCTGAATTTTATTATGAGAGCTGTTAAATCTTCAATCATAGATGGTCCTTTATACATGCTTTCATTTAAACTTTGTTGATCTTTCAATTTGGCAGCTGCATCATAGACGATCCGTCCTTGTTTACCTTCTTGTTTTATTATATGATGCGGTGTGTAATGAAATGGAGGAGTAGTTTGTTTCGACAAAGATGCTTGTGGTTCAATGATTTCAATTATACCAGCTCCAAGTTGACTTTTCAGTATTTCATCATACTCTTTTAAAGTTTCTTGATCTAACCGGCGAATTAAGCTCTTTAATCTCCCAAATGCAAGGCCATAATTAGTTGGAAGACTAGGCGGGTACTGTGTCCATGGCCACTTAACATAATAACGACCACCCTCATACTTGACTGTGTTATTGAAATGTTGCACAGCTTCTTCTTGTTGAGTGACCTTTGGTGAATCAACAATCCCAATACTTTCCAATGTCCATAGGAATTTCATATCTATATTTCTTAACGGTAAGTCTGGTTCCGTGAAATATGGACAGCTTGATTGATGACATTGACAATATGTGATGATAGACAGTATATTGTCGTCATCTTCATTTCCTATGCCGCCTGAAACCGTCCACCCAAAATCACTGTCTATAAAATATATTTCGTTACTTTTCTCTATATATCTCTTCCTGATAAATGAACGGTAGTAATTGTTGCCAATTAATAGGTCGATCGACTCTCCTTTTGAACCATCATCAGCCACAATATCAATCTGATCAGAAGTATGAAGTCCTGGGCCAGGTAGTCTACTTGTAATATGTGGCACTACATTTACTCGTAATTCTTTCAAAACATTGCGCTTTGTTAATAAAGTTATTTTTACTGAAGGACTTACAGTTTCTGTAGGGATGGTCGTTCCAAATGTGTAGATTTGTAGTAAATCTTCCTTATCCACTTTTAGGTTAAGTTGTCTAGCCAATTTTGAGGTTATGTAGCTGCGTTGGCTCCCGTTGTCCATTAGTAGGCGGCATGTATGATATTTTTGTGTTAACTCATTCCTTGCTTGTGTTATCGCTGTCTGTAAATAGGTTTTATTGTAATCATTAATGTTATAGACAGATGTATTTTCTATATTTACTACATTATATTTCTCAATACCTGCTATTTTGACAGTCTCTTGTACTTTATTCTTATCCTGGTCCTTAGGTCTTCCTCCTTTTATTTGTTCTTTGTTGTGTGATTGTCTTATTCTATTATGATCCATTCTATTATTGCAGAGTGCAGTATTGTGATTTCCTTTACAATAATAGCACTTTACATGTTGCACACACTTTCCTGCAATATGGCCTGTTTTAAAACATTTGAAACACAAACGCTTATTCTTTAATTTGATTTTCCTTTCCAAACATGTTTTGGCTTTTTTACACTGGTCACTATAGTGTACTCCCTCGCAGAATACACATTCTATTTTCTTCCTTTTAAAAGTATCCAAACGCTCCTTATGTTCCAACTTCCTTTTCATAGGTCGCTTTGTTTTTACATGTAAGCATCTCGTTGTGGAAGTAGAAGCACCTGTTTCTTGAGTTTCATCAATGTCACTTCGTGGAGAGATATCTTCCATGGCCGTTACTAACATCTCCAAATGTTCCCGCAGCTCCCCAATAGTTCCGTCCTGAGAAGGTGACTTTTTTATTTCATATAATATTTGATTTGGGAATTTTGAGGTTATTAGACTGCGCAAATGGTTGCCTTCTATATTTTCGCCTAAGGATTCTAACACTCTTAGGTGTTGCTGTATTAAATTTAGGTTCTTTCTACAATCTTTGTAGGTATAGGAGCACTTCTGAATATTGGATAGTGCCGTAAAGTGCGCATCAACAACCCTCTTTTGGTTTCCAAAATGTTTCTTAAGAGTGTCTACAGCTATCTTGTAATTAGCGTTTTCTATTGCTAGACCTTCTATAACTTCCCGTGCTTTTCCTTCTAACGCACCTAAGAGGTAGGCTAACTTTTCTACTTCTTGTAGGGATTTTACATTGACATTGGCCTCGAAGTTGTCCCAAAACTGTTTCCACTTCAGAATATCCCCATTAAATTTGATCAGTTCAAGCTTCGGTAGTTTAGATGTTACATTGGGCGTCCTGACATTTATTTCTTGAGTTATATTTTCATTACATTTAATTATTGTCTCTAGTTCACTTATTATATTTTCTGCTTTCATCTGGTCGCTTATATACTGTTCCTGATCACTACGGTCTTCGTCCTTAAAGTATTCTGCGAGCCGAAGGCATTCTTCCTCAAAACTGCTTGAAGCTGTCTTTAGTTTTAGCTTAACTTCTATAAGATCATTAAGAAACAATCCCCCTTCTCCCATCTTTGTTTTTAAGTCGTTAGCAGTATGCATGAGCTTTAATAGCCCATCATGGCGCATTTTAACTCTCAATCGTATGGCCCCTTCCATAATAACAACAACTGTAATCAGAGAGAGATAAACTAACATCACTCTTTTATTTTAATAGCAAGGGGGCGAAGCCAAATAAGTTATAACGTCAAAACTACTTACATTAGCTCAGCATTCAATAATTTATTGTTGTCTCATCCTGCGGAAACCTCCCGCTGAATCACCGTTTGATCTGATTTCAATTTGCGCAATCTGAAATTTTGTGTAGAAATACGAAACTGATAAATCACACTAATTTGGAAAATTATAATCAACTCAAACTATACTTATACTTGAAATAACTCGAACATACCTCTGATTCCACTAAAGATAGCGAGGAAATCAACAAACAATTCCTTTCAACTATTGTGTCGTTGTTTTGCGGCACTTTTACAGCGTCGGTCACGGGGACGCTTTCCTAGTGAACAACAACACAACCGCTTTCTGAAAATAAAGGAACGAACCACTACTATAACCTTTCGTATTACTCTAACAATCGGTAGTTCTTTAATTTTTCTCCATTAATCCAGTAATCCAAGTCGGAATACTTACAATTATTATATTTTATCTTTTCACAAACAACAACCGTCGCCATTTTCTCAAGCGAAAAGGAGATCAAAAAAAATTCCGAGGAAGTCACGTAAACAATGCGAGAAGGAAACCATATGACTTGGTACGCTAGTTCACTATTCGTCGACTATGATATGAATAAATTATAACTAATCCACTTGTCTTACATTGTTTAGTACTTTTTTCATATAATAATAACATCCACTCCAAATTTGCTTAATTAAAATATATCATTCTTAATACTAAACTTAAAATAATTTTCACTTCTATCTCGAACCAAATCCGCTCGTTCACCACACTTATGAAATACACGTATATTGTCTATGGTCACGTAATTTTTTAATTTTTTTTTTTTTTTTTTTTTTTTTTTTTTTTTTTTTTTTTTTTACGCATATCCCTTATCACAAGGGGCAAACGTATACCGCCAAGTCCATTGTGATAAAACAAAATTAATTTCGAAACACAAAAAATAAGAGGCAAAGGCCCTTATTATTACGCTTGTTACGCACACATACACAAATTAAAATATCAAATAAAATAAGGAGGTAATAAAACATCATGCAATATATTTATTCATTTATTTTTCGCTGGGTAGTCAGAAAATAATAAAAAAAAAAAAAAAAAAAACACGTTAAACAATTAAAAATAACAAAAATATTGCACACTGTAGCACAATACCTACTCCGAATCTTCTCATAACCATAAATCAATAACTCAAACTGTACCACTCCGGTAACCCCGTGGCTTGAGTCCAAGTACTCAACAAGCGGGGACCATCTTGGGTACGCTTAGTCTAGGTACACTTCAATGTACTTATCTTTATGCCTGGTTCTACCGTCATTTGTGCCTTGCACCAAACAACGCGGATCCCAGCATCTCCACCAAAATATGTCGCGGCGTTCCATATATCTACATCATGTATACCATATTCCACGACATAGACTAGATTATAGTTAAAATATATATATAATAAGTAAAGATCGGAGCACGTAAATGTACAGTTACAATAGAAATAATCTCATCAGCCATGAGATGTAATCTGTCTGACTCCAGCATAATATGAAACTAGCAGTATGAAAGCCACCGCGGTGGAACGGACAATTGTGGTAGTCCGTCTTACTCTCTGCACGGCCGCCGTCACCCGACTGCTTGCTTCACAGCTGCCGGGTGTTCGTACTCGGAACAGTAAGACCCCTGAACCTGGCTCGTGCTCAGGTCAGGCTTTACACTCACTATCGTCTTTAAGAACCTCAGTGTTCTATCTTTCATAACCGTTCTGGGACCTTATTGAGCTGCCTCTTCTGACGTGGCTCTAAGTGCCACAACAACCGCCGAGGCTCCAATCCTCCCCTACACCTCGGCCCATGCCTCGCAACTCTTATCTCATCTCATGCCCAACAGCACTTCTGGGTCATCCCTTAGTCACTGTAACCTGAGTATCGTTTACTCTCTCATGGGCATGAGGAACAACAAACATAGGCCTTACGCTCATGGTCACTGTAGCTATTTCAACATTATACTCTGGCAGACAGACCACATCCATAACCTCTCTTAGGTTCTTTTATAGGGTACAAAGGACTCACCAGACAATCTCCTCATCGGGGCTACGCTCGAGTCCACACTCGAGTCTACTGCGTGTGCAATATTTTTGTTATTTTTAATTGTTTAACGTGTTTTTTTTTTTTTTTTTTTTATTATTTTCTGACTACCCAGCGAAAAATAAATGAATAAATATATTGCATGATGTTTTATTACCTCCTTATTTTATTTGATATTTTAATTTGTGTATGTGTGCGTAACAAGCGTAATAATAAGGGCCTTTGCCTCTTATTTTTGTGTTTCGAAATTAATTTTGTTTTATCACAATGGACTTGGCGGTATACGTTTGCCCCTTGTGATAAGGGATATGCGTAAAAAAAAAAAAAAAAAAAAAAAAAAAAAAAAAAAAAAAAAAAAATTAAAAAATTACGTGACCATAGACAATATACGTGTATTTCATAAGTGTGGTGAACGAGCGGATTTGGTTCGAGATAGAAGTGAAAATTATTTTAAGTTTAGTATTAAGAATGATATATTTTAATTAAGCAAATTTGGAGTGGATGTTATTATTATATGAAAAAAGTACTAAACAATGTAAGACAAGTGGATTAGTTATAATTTATTCATATCATAGTCGACGAATAGTGAACTAGCGTACCAAGTCATATGGTTTCCTTCTCGCATTGTTTACGTGACTTCCTCGGAATTTTTTTTGATCTCCTTTTCGCTTGAGAAAATGGCGACGGTTGTTGTTTGTGAAAAGATAAAATATAATAATTGTAAGTATTCCGACTTGGATTACTGGATTAATGGAGAAAAATTAAAGAACTACCGATTGTTAGAGTAATACGAAAGGTTATAGTAGTGGTTCGTTCCTTTATTTTCAGAAAGCGGTTGTGTTGTTGTTCACTAGGAAAGCGTCCCCGTGACCGACGCTGTAAAAGTGCCGCAAAACAACGACACAATAGTTGAAAGGAATTGTTTGTTGATTTCCTCGCTATCTTTAGTGGAATCAGAGGTATGTTCGAGTTATTTCAAGTATAAGTATAGTTTGAGTTGATTATAATTTTCCAAATTAGTGTGATTTATCAGTTTCGTATTTCTACACAAAATTTCAGATTGCGCAAATTGAAATCAGATCAAACGGTGATTCAGCGGGAGGTTTCCGCAGGATGAGACAACAATAAATTATTGAATGCTGAGCTAATGTAAGTAGTTTTGACGTTATAACTTATTTGGCTTCGCCCCCTTGCTATTAAAATAAAAGAGTGATGTTAGTTTATCTCTCTCTGATTACAGTTGTTGTTATTATGGAAGGGGCCATACGATTGAGAGTTAAAATGCGCCATGATGGGCTATTAAAGCTCATGCATACTGCTAACGACTTAAAAACAAAGATGGGAGAAGGGGGATTGTTTCTTAATGATCTTATAGAAGTTAAGCTAAAACTAAAGACAGCTTCAAGCAGTTTTGAGGAAGAATGCCTTCGGCTCGCAGAATACTTTAAGGACGAAGACCGTAGTGATCAGGAACAGTATATAAGCGACCAGATGAAAGCAGAAAATATAATAAGTGAACTAGAGACAATAATTAAATGTAATGAAAATATAACTCAAGAAATAAATGTCAGGACGCCCAATGTAACATCTAAACTACCGAAGCTTGAACTGATCAAATTTAATGGGGATATTCTGAAGTGGAAACAGTTTTGGGACAACTTCGAGGCCAATGTCAATGTAAAATCCCTACAAGAAGTAGAAAAGTTAGCCTACCTCTTAGGTGCGTTAGAAGGAAAAGCACGGGAAGTTATAGAAGGTCTAGCAATAGAAAACGCTAATTACAAGATAGCTGTAGACACTCTTAAGAAACATTTTGGAAACCAAAAGAGGGTTGTTGATGCGCACTTTACGGCACTATCCAATATTCAGAAGTGCTCCTATACCTACAAAGATTGTAGAAAGAACCTAAATTTAATACAGCAACACCTAAGAGTGTTAGAATCCTTAGGCGAAAATATAGAAGGCAACCATTTGCGCAGTCTAATAACCTCAAAATTCCCAAATCAAATATTATATGAAATAAAAAAGTCACCTTCTCAGGACGGAACTATTGGGGAGCTGCGGGAACATTTGGAGATGTTAGTAACGGCCATGGAAGATATCTCTCCACGAAGTGACATTGATGAAACTCAAGAAACAGGTGCTTCTACTTCCACAACGAGATGCTTACATGTAAAAACAAAGCGACCTATGAAAAGGAAGTTGGAACATAAGGAGCGTTTGGATACTTTTAAAAGGAAGAAAATAGAATGTGTATTCTGCGAGGGAGTACACTATAGTGACCAGTGTAAAAAAGCCAAAACATGTTTGGAAAGGAAAATCAAATTAAAGAATAAGCGTTTGTGTTTCAAATGTTTTAAAACAGGCCATATTGCAGGAAAGTGTGTGCAACATGTAAAGTGCTATTATTGTAAAGGAAATCACAATACTGCACTCTGCAATAATAGAATGGATCATAATAGAATAAGACAATCACACAACAAAGAACAAATAAAAGGAGGAAGACCTAAGGACCAGGATAAGAATAAAGTACAAGAGACTGTCAAAATAGCAGGTATTGAGAAATATAATGTAGTAAATATAGAAAATACATCTGTCTATAACATTAATGATTACAATAAAACCTATTTACAGACAGCGATAACACAAGCAAGGAATGAGTTAACACAAAAATATCATACATGCCGCCTACTAATGGACAACGGGAGCCAACGCAGCTACATAACCTCAAAATTGGCTAGACAACTTAACCTAAAAGTGGATAAGGAAGATTTACTACAAATCTACACATTTGGAACGACCATCCCTACAGAAACTGTAAGTCCTTCAGTAAAAATAACTTTATTAACAAAGCGCAATGTTTTGAAAGAATTACGAGTAAATGTAGTGCCACATATTACAAGTAGACTACCTGGCCCAGGACTTCATACTTCTGATCAGATTGATATTGTGGCTGATGATGGTTCAAAAGGAGAGTCGATCGACCTATTAATTGGCAACAATTACTACCGTTCATTTATCAGGAAGAGATATATAGAGAAAAGTAACGAAATATATTTTATAGACAGTGATTTTGGGTGGACGGTTTCAGGCGGCATAGGAAATGAAGATGACGACAATATACTGTCTATCATCACATATTGTCAATGTCATCAATCAAGCTGTCCATATTTCACGGAACCAGACTTACCGTTAAGAAATATAGATATGAAATTCCTATGGACATTGGAAAGTATTGGGATTGTTGATTCACCAAAGGTCACTCAACAAGAAGAAGCTGTGCAACATTTCAATAACACAGTCAA